>JAKCPI010014257.1:0-12161 GCA_023213315.1 Euborellia annulipes | reverse complement strand
TATCTAACTCCAAAATAAATCTTCAAGTATTTTAAATATTTTTCACTGTCTTCCTCTCTTCTTCCCTTTTTGAATTTTTTAAGCATCCGTATCATTTCTTTCTTCTTTGCGAGATCGAGGCTCGTTGCTGCTTCATTCATTATTTTGGTAATGCTCTCTATTTTATCTACACCTTCTTGCGTTGCCAGATTCGAAATTAGACTTCTTTCATTCATTATTTTTTCGAAATTTTTCTTTCTTCCCCTCCATCTATCTTTATTCTCTAAACCCTTTTCCATTTCTTGCGTTATTTCCATTGGCATGTGATCTGACTCAGTCCTTTCTTCTGAGATTGATTTCTCTTGTGATTGCGTAATCTATCGTTGATGATCCGTTTGGTCCTCTGTATGTAATATTTCCTTCTGCGTCTGCTCTTCCGTTTTGTATGGTCAGTGCCTGGTTTCGGTAGAAATTTAGTAGTTTTTTCCTTCTTGGTTGATTACCTGGTCTTCTACTTTCTTTCTCTCCTCTCTGGGCGATGACGCCCACTCTTGCATTAAAATCCTCTACAAGTATAATCTCGTTGTCTTTTATACCAGTTATCGGTATTATTCTGAGGACTGGCAAATTTGTACGAAAAATAGTAACGGAAAATACGATTAATCGGCCTACGAATTATCGAGATTTCACTTTCTATTTATTTAATAAAGATTTAATTCTATAAATTAATAATTAAAAAAAAAATCAAATTTTGAGTAATTTTTCTTTATTTTCTTTCTAAATATTAAATGTATATACAAGTATATTAAAATATATATATATATATTACAATATATAAGTCTAATTATTGAGAGATTTTATCTCGATTAAAAAAAAGAAAGGAAAAATAAATGTATTCATGATAATAAAAATAAAATATTAAGTTCCTGATGGCGCGGAGGGGGGAAAGGGGAATGGGCCTTTCACTCCCAAATATTTGAACCGGTTATTGGCCATTTGCGCCAGATATCAGTACAAAGATTGGTGCATGCCACCGTGCACGATGCAAATAAATGAAATAAACGGGGAATGTTTTTTTTGTAGGCTATTGAGGGTTTGGTTTTTATGCCATAATTTAAGGCTTTTCCCTCAAATAAAAAAAAATATAAATAAATGATAAAAAAATTTTATTTATGAATTACAGTAGAGTCCCGTTAATCCGAACTAATTGGGACCGAGGGTCGTTCGGATTATCGGGAAGTTCGGATTAACCGGAATTGTAAGCTTGAATTAGTTAATTTTGATAATAAAGTCGTATTTATCACGTTGTAAACCGTGAAACTTGTCGGTGATATTAAACTCTAAATATATTTCATAATAATAATAAAATAAAGTTACTTTAATGTCTAATTTTCATTTATATTCCTCTTAAAAAAAAAAAAAAAAAAAAAATCGTACGCAAAAAGAGTTCGGATTAACCGGAAGTTCGGATTAGCGAGGTTCGGATTACCGGGACTCTACTGTATTTTCCAATTGTGCTGTTTACTTTACAAAAAAAAAAAAAAAAAGCCTTGCTCGCTTGTTTTTTGGAAATGGGGTGTTAAAAGATTATTTTTGTTGTTTATTACAGATAATACTTTTTCATGGTTTTTTGCCAGTATGTGTTCGTATATGTTTGAATAAATTTGGTTTTTGGGAAAATGGTTTTTTGCAGATATCACATTTGTATGGCTTTTCACCAGTATGTGTGCGCATATGTGTGATTAAATGTGATTTTTGGGAAAATTGTTTATTACAGATATCACATTTGAACGGCTTTTCGCCAGTATGTGTACGTGTATGATTGATCAAATCTGAATTTTGGGAAAATCTATTATTACAGATATCACATTTGTAAGGCCTATTGCCTGTATGTGATCGTACATGTACATTATACGATATTTTTTGGGAAAATTGTTTACTACAGATATCACATTTGTACGGCTTTTCGTCAGTATGTAGGCGCATATGTGGGATTAAATGTGATTTTTGGGAAAATTGTTTATTGCAGATATCACATTTGAACGGCTTATCGTCAGTATGTGTGTACATATGTCTGATTAAACTTGATTTTTTACAAAATTGTTTATTGCAGATATCACATTTGAACGGCTTATCGTCAGTATGTGTGTACATATGTCTGATTAAACTTGATTTTATGGAAACTCGTTTATTGCAGATATCACATTCGTACGGCTTTTTGCCCATATGTGTACGTGTATGTTCCTTTTGATGTGGTTTATGTGAAAATCGTTTATTACAGATATCACATTTGTACGGCTTTTCGCCAGTATGTAGGCGCATATGTGGGATTAAATTTGATTTTTGAGAAAATCGTTTTTTACAGATATCACATTCGTACGGCTTGACACTATCAGATGGCTTTTTACCCATATGTGTACGCTTGTGTTTGATTAAATATGATTTTTGAGAAAATCGTTTTTTACAGATATCACATTTGTAGGGCTTTTTGCCCGTATGTGTTTTTATATGTTTAGTTAAATTTGATTTTTGACAAAATTGTTTATTACAGATATCACATTTGTGCGGCTTTTCTCCAGTATGGGTTCGTACATGTGTATTTAAATTTGTTTTATAAGAAAATTGTTTAACACAAATATCACATTTGTATGGCTTTTCGCCAGTATGAAATCGTATGTGTACATTATATAAAGTTCCTCGGGAAAATTGTTTATTGCACATATTACATTTGTACGGCTTTTCGCCAGTATGTGTGCGCATATGTATAATTAAATTTGATTTTTTACAAAATTGTTTATTACAGATATCACATTTATACCTCTTGACAATATCAGATGGCTTTTTGCCCATATGTGTATGAATATGTACGTTTAGACTTGATTTTTGTGAAAATCGTTTGTTACAGATATCACATTCGTACGGCATTTCGCCAGCATGTGGGCGCATATGTGTGATTAAATATGATTTTTGGGAAAAGCGTTTATTACAGATATCACATTTGTACGGCTTTTCCCCAGTATGTGTACGATTATGTGTGATTAAATATGATTTTCGTGAAAAAGGTTTATTACAGATATCACAATTGTACGACTTTTCGCCAGTATGTGTTCGTATATGTGTGATTAAATTTGATCTTTGGGAAAATCGTTTATCACAGATATCACATTTGTACGGCTTTTCCCCAGTATGTGTACGTTTATGTGTGATTAAAACTGATTTTCGTGAAAAAGGTTTATTACAGATATCACATTTGTATGGCTTATTGCCTGTATGTGTTCGTACATGTACATCATACGATTTTTTTGAGAAAATTGTTTTTTACAGATACCACATATAAAAGGCTTTTCGCCAGTATGAAATCGCATATGTGCACTATATGAAGTTTTTTGGGAAAATCGTTTATTACAGATATCACATTCGTACGGCTTGACATTATCAGATGGCTTTTTGCCCATATGTGCACTTGTATGTTTGATTAGATTTGATTTTTGGGAAAATCGTTTTTTACAGATGTCACATTTGTAGGGCTTTTCGCCTGTATGTATTTGTATATGTTTATTAAAATTTGATTTTTGAGAAAATTGTTTATTACAGATATCACATTTGTGCGGCTTTTCTCCAGTATGGGTTCGTATATGTGTATTAAAATTTGTTTTATGAGAAAATTGTTTAACACAAATATCACATTTATAAGGCTTTTCGCCAGTATGTGTACGTTTATGTATGATTAAAACTGATTTTCGTGAAAAAGGTTTATTACAGATATCACATTTGTACGGCTTTTCGCCAGTATGTGTACGTTTATGTCTGATTAAAACTGATTTTCGTGAAAAAGGTTTATTACAGATATCACATTTGTACGGCTTTTCGCCAGTATGTGTACGTTTATGTCTGATTAAATTTGATTTTTGTGAAAAATGGTTTATTACAGATATCACATTTGTACGGCTTTTCGCCAGTATGTGCGCTGTTATTTGATTTTGGGATCGTTTATCACAGTATCATGTATGGCTTATTGGCTGTAGTTGTTTGTCAAGTACTCTAGATTTTTTTGGCAAAATTGTTTATTACAGGTATCAAATTTGTTGGGCTTTTCGCAAGTCTGTAATCTTAATTCACAATTTTTGGTACTTTTCTCTAAAATAAAAAAAAAAAAATCTTTTGTTTAATATTATAAAAAATATTTTACAGAAATGCAGTTGATATTACCTTTTTTCTTTATGAGATCAAATTTAATTTTATCAAATTCATTAATATTCTTGGGAATGCATTTTTTATGGTGTTTACATAAAAAAAATAAATTTACAAAATTTGTTCCGCAAAAAATGCATGGAAAGACTGGTCCTGAAAATAATAAAATATAAGAATTAACATAGAAATAAATCTAACAAAGTTGTGAGTGTTATTTATTGGCGAGGCCAAACATCCCATGGCCCCCGGGAATCGAACCCAGGATCTCCGCCTTTCCGGGGCATAGGCCTGCTGTCTATTGCACCAGGCCACCGGACCCTCTATTTATCTCTATGACTTAGGTAAGTCCGAAAATGTTGTTGCACCAAAGTCCGTGCAAATGTATATTTTTAAAAAAATCTGGTGTGCTGGCGCACAGCACACACAAGTTTCTCTCACCTCCGGTAATCGAAAGTTTTGTTCTGTGCTTGTTGCACCAGATTTTTCGTGTCGACATATATTTAGTTCCGGACAGTACGGAATATTTGAATTCAGATATAAAATTTATAAGTATGAGAAAATATTTATATTTTGTTACCACTTCTCCTATCTTTCCTATGAAATACAAGAATAATGTGGTCTTCAGAAGATTTCAATGGCAAAATAAGAATATACATTTTAAAGAGCATCTAAAAAATAATTGATTTTAGAATAAAAAAAAAAAATCGTTGGATGCGAATTTTGAGAAAATCGAAAAAAACTGAAAAAGTACATCAGTAAAGTACTAGTAAGTACTCTTTGGCCGATTTTGATTAAAACCTTATTTTCACGGTCCAGGAGGGTATAAAATTTCAACCTCCTTTCATGCTTAAAATTGAACACACACACACACACACAGACAGGTCGCGAAAACCACTTTTTTGGACGCAGGGGACCTCAAAACGTATATATCAAAATCTTGCAATCGAATTTTTGACATGAATCCAATACTTTCTCTTTCTATATATATATTAACATACAGTATATATGAGAGAAGTATAATCTATATATCCTCCTCTCTGATTTTCTTTCATATCTAATATTACTCTAAACAAAATATGGATTGGGTGTTAATTTCTTTACTCAAATATGTTTTGCAAGGTGCGCGTCTCGAAAAACCTTAAAACATCGATTGACTCGAGGCGGCAAGAGATGGTTAGTGTTCCCCATAGAAACACGTAACTTGTTCCATTTCATTCTAGACTTTCCAGTTAATTAATTAAAGGCAAAAAATTAACATTATTCTTTAACACAATGATTACTAATTTAATTATCTACAACTTATAGAGCTCCTTTTTTTAAAATATTTTTATTTAATTCGATTAATCTAAAAAAAATTTTTTTTTTCGAAAATCAAAAAGGGCTTCTATAGTTGTAGATATTTTAAATAGCTTTAATTTAAAATTTGAGGTCGATATTCAAAATTGGGTCTGAAGCCCTAAATTACACCCCGACCACCTTAAATAAAAGGATTTTTTACTTTCTCTTACCTATACTCTATGTATATATATATATATATATATAGGAGGAGAGAAAGTATTGGATTCATGTCAAAAATTCGATGTCGAGATTTTGATGGATCTTCACGTTTTGAGGTCCCCTGAATCCAAAAAAGTGGTTTTCGCGACATGGTCTGTCTGTGCCTGTGTGTGTCAATTTTAAGCATGAAGGAATTGAGCTAGGAGATCTGAAATTTTATATTTAAGTTTAGGCACCCTCCTGGACCCTGAAAATAAGCTTTTAATCAAAATCGGCCAAAGAGTACTAGTACTTTACTGATGTACTTTTTCAGTTTTTTTCAATTTTCTCAAAATTTGCTCCAACGATTTTTTTTTAAATTCAAAAATCAATTATTTTTTAGATGCTCTTTAAAATGTATATTCTCATTTTGCCATTGAAATCTTCTGAAGACCACTTTACTCTTGTATTTCATAGGAAAGGTAAGAGAAATGGTTGCCATGGTAACAAAATATAAATATTTTCTCACACATAAATTTTACATCTGCATTCAAATGTTCCGTACTGTCGGGAACTAAATACGAGTATATGTCAACACGAAAAATCTGGTGTGACAAGCACAGAACACAACTTTCGATTACCGAAGGTTGGAAATGGCTTGGAAATTTTAGAGCGTCCTTTGTGCCGAACTCTCCCGTTGGCTTAAACACTCGACCTTTTAAAAAATACACATGTGCAGGGACTTTTGTGCAACAAGATCAATGACAACTTTGTGCCTGAATTAGATATAAGCCTACAAGGACGAATAAATTTTGTCCTTAAAAAAACTCCTTTCGGCATTTGGCATCCAAAGGCTTTCTTTTCTTTGCTGTTCCCGATTCAATTCCCTCCTCATATATTATATATTATTGTTGAATAGGAGAAAAGACCAGCGCTTGTTTAACTACCATACACACTATTTATTTGCAAATATTTCGGGTTTCAAAAACGTCACCCATCATCAGTGCAAAAAATAGTTTTGGTGGTGGATGTCATCCATATTTTTGCCTCTGATTATACAAATGTTTGCCATTTTCAGCAAGGTCCTTGCTGATAATTTGCCTATTTAAGAATTAAAATATGAAAATGGCACACATTTGTATAATATAATCAGAGGCAAAAATATGGATGATGTCCTTTATATGTCATTATATTGCAAACACACAAGTTTTCCTGTCAAATCCATTACGACTCAATGTTGGTAAAAGTTCATCCAATTATGATACAGGGATACGAGGTTGTAAAAGAGTCATACCCCTAGTGTATCTAGGCTCTTTGATATCCTGAACACAACCGATTTCCTGCGAAGTAGCAACTAGCATTTCCGGGGAAACAGAAGTGATGGCTCTTGTGATGCGATGTCTCACTCAAGGGCGGATACAAGGGGGGGGGTAAAGGGGGTAATTACCCCCCCCCCCGAGATTTGGGAAAAAGCTTTTTTCCGCAAAAAAATATATTTTTAAGGTAAAATTAGAAAAATCAACACTTAAAAATTAGATTTGTATTTCTATTCTTACGAAAATAGCAGGTTCCGCGACAGAGCGAAATTTACCCGCGAACGGCACATGAAAAAATTCCAGGTTCCGCGAACGGCACAAGGAAAAATTTTGGTTCCGCGGGCGGCAAAAATTTAGGCTCTCTAAAAAAAAGGTAAACTATTTTTACGCCCGGGAAAAATTTTAGGTTCGCGAACGGGACATGAAAAAATTTCTGGTTCCGCGAACGGCACAAGAAAAAATTTTGGTTCCGCGGACGAAAAAAATTTTGGCTCTCTAAAAAAAAGGTAAAATATTTTTACGGGCGGGAAAAATTTTTGGTTCACGAGTCACACCAGATTACCCCCCCCCCGAGAAACACCTCTGGATCCGCCCTTGGTCTCACTTCAGGTAGGGGAGGGGTGTACATTAGGGATATGACTCTTTTACAAACTCGTATCCCTGTATCATAATTGGATGAACTTTTACCAACATTGAGTTCATTAATTTTTTTTTTAATCTAAATTTTTCCATTTTTCCCTGAGCTCTGAGGGCCCTGGGCCCTCCCAAAGACAAATATTTGGGGACATATGCCGGTTCGGGGCCTGGACGGACCGCTCCCCCCCCCACACCCATATATAGGGGTCATTAAAGTCACAAGGAAGTCATCTATTCTAGATAATGCCATTGGTGAGGATGTATCTCAGTGAGAGTTGTTCTTGTTGAGGCAGTAGCCTCTTACAATCCTTCCATATTTAAATTTAAGGATTGCGGTGTGGGTTTCAAGTGAAACTTAAAATTTTTTTTTTTTTTTTGGGGTTTGGGGGTTCCCCGAAAACCCCATAAACAACCTTTGTTCCTTCCATAATTGATCCCACGCTCACAACATTGGTTACTTAGGGCAATGTTAATTGGAAATTCATCTATTTTCCAGGGGGTTTTCAAGCAAATAAATAACCTACAGAGTTTGACATTTTTAGGTTAATTTTCTGCTTAAGCTGTTTCTTGCACAAGCATGCTTGTCATTTGCAGTGATGGGTGTAACCGTAAGTTATATAAATACTAGAATGAAAATACTTATCAAGTATTTATACCAATAAATAAACAATTTGAAACATGTCAGAAGTATTTTCTAAGTATTGATTAACTTTTTTCGTACCACCGGCTTTGAAAACTCAAAAATTCCTCTTTGGAGGATCCTTGCCTTCGGGAAGCCATTTTAAAAAGAAAATAGGGCCTATTGAGGTAAAAAATAATTAATTAAAATTATATCTTTAATAGGATACTTTGAATAAAATACTATCACACAGTTTTGACAATTCAATTATATATACCCTAGTAAGATCTCTTAAATTAACTCTACTTGTTCCTATCATAGTATTCAATGACAAATTCTCCCCGAATAATAAATATAATAAATATTATTAATTTAGTTATTTACAGTATATATCGATATTATCAAAATCATATATTAAATGGGAGATTGTCTTACCTATGTGAATCGGATATTTTATATCTTCGGATATGTCTGCTTCTTCTTTTTTTATTAGAGACATTTCTTTTTTTTTATCCAAGTTTAGGATTTTTATGTTTAAACAAATTATTCTAAATAAAACAAGAACAAAAAACGTTGATGAAGATCATAGAAGTATACTTTTTAGATAGGAGACTTTTACATTTCATTGGACTATCAGATAATAGGTCATTTTGATAACTTACCTACCCCAACATGAAATTCGGAGTTGAAGGACAAACTTTGCTATTCCGCCCATAGGATTTACATTGAAGCGCTTTTAAATCAGGCTAATTAGCTTATAAATTTTAATTTTTTCAGCTATTTGATCAAATATTAATATAAAATAGGATCATTAGATTTATATACGTGCTTATTTATCCATAAACAAGTTTAATTTCATGTGATTTAACGGTAGAACAATTTTGTTAGGTTATGGTAAAAATTTCTAATTTATCTATTTTTGTCCTTATTTAATATCTTTTGGAAAATCTGTCTGCTAATAGCAATTAAAAAATAAATAAAGACAAGGAAGGATGGGTTTTTATAAAATTACAACAGGAAATACCTGATATAATGTTTGTATTTATTTATTATATGTACATTTACCTTATAAAGATCTATGAAATAATGTGTTAAAACATATAATTATTATTTTTATAGGCCTATATTAATTTAATATAGAAAGATTAATATAAATATTAATTTATTTTATTTGTTTTTTTAATCCCAGGAGTTTATTTTGCCTTTCTTCAGGTATATATGAGAATCTATCTGAGTAACTAAAAAAAAAAAAAAAACAAGTAATTAAGTAATTAAAATTTTACAGTAGAAATATAAATTATTTCGAAAATAATGAATAATTGCAATGTATGAATGGAAATATATATAGGTAATTGTAGAATGGGTGGTTGAATCATATTTGGAATAAGAAAAGTAAACATACCTTTAAACCCTTCCTTTGTTGTTCATACCGCTGTCTTTTTTATTTAAATATGTTTATTACTTAGATTATATCCGTTTATTTTAATTATAACACATATTCAAGCACTACTCAAGCTAGGAGAGACCCACTTGTCACTTGTGAGATGTTTCACCTTTGTTGATTATCCTAAATAATGTTTTGAATCATTATATGAAACTAAATAGATATTTTTATTTGTTACTAGTCGCAAAGCCCGCCTTCGGCGGGCTTTCCGCCTAGCCAGGGGGCTGCGCCCCCTGGACCCCTTTGCTCGCCTTCAGCGAGCAAGTTTATTTATAATTTGGGATATTTCTTGTTGCAATGCAAGTGTTAAGATGTTAAGGAAGGAGCCTGTGTCCGACTGGGCACAGCACAAAAGGGTCTGTTTATGACTGTTTAAAGGGTCAGTCACCTGCGTCCTCTCTTCGCTTTTCAACTGCTGCGTAGCCCCCACCCCCAGCCTATAGTCAGGTAGGAAGCTGGTTCACACAGCATAAAGGACGCTCTCTAATTTCTAGCCAACTTGTTGATTTTGTGTTCCCAAATTGAAGAAATTTCATTATAATTAATTTTCCAAAACATTTAAGAGATTCAAATTATTACTACGTTACTCCCAGAGCCATATACTATATGTATACTTAATTTCAAATGGATTCATTGAAAATTGTGGATTTCTATAGAACATATACATACATATTTACATACATACATACATTTTTCCCATTTCATTTTTATATATATAGATTTACCTGAGATGAAGTGTTTAAGTGTATTTGAACTTCGTTTCAGTCAAATTTCTTGTTGTTTATTGAGCATAACTGCAATAAGACGGCCAGATTTGATGATAAGACAATTTATTAGAAATAGCATAGGGTAAACAACATCATAACAACTAAGCAAAGAATACAATAATCAAAGAGTATAACAACACCCAAACAATACAACATTCCTCCCCCCCTATGAGCTCTTTCCTAATACGTAGTCCTGCAGGTGTTTGGGTAACTTCCGATCGCGGGCGCTTCGCCTCAGATCTTCTGTTGCCCTCAGTGGCTCCGCAGTCGTGGTTGGTCCAACTCCCATTTCAGGTTCCGCTGGTGATGACAGTTCATTAAATGGGGATGCCACTGGCGTAGGTCGCTCGTTAGGACACGGGGAAGACTCGTTAGATGCGAGGGAAAGCTCACTAGGTACAGGTAAGACGGACATTGGCGCCGAGTGTCCCACGCTCGTTAACGGAATTGTCGCCGATTGTTCCACGCTTGTTACCGGGATTGGTGCTGATTGCTCCATGCTTGTAGATGGAATTGATGCCCCAGGAACACCAATATGTTTTTTCGACTCCAAAATGCCCGGTTCAGCAATACGTTTGCGTAGTTGATCGGCATGCCTCCGTTGGACTTTTCCTTCGGCATTCCGCACCCGATACGAATAACGATTGGTTCTTTCCACAATGGTGCCGGGTACCCATCTTTTGTCCAACTTCGTCTTGACGAATACCGCCTCCCCTTCTCTGAAATATTTTTCACCCTGGCTCTGGTCCTCTATCTCTTTTTTAATATTTTTATATTGCAGGTCTCGTCGAGCGTTGGGGCGAATATTTTCTAATAAATTTGGGAGCCTCCTTCCAAATAGAAATTCCGCGGGGGCCTTTCCCGTGACCGCGTGGGGTGTATTACGATAAGAGAATAAAATATTCCTTAATCTCTGTATTGCTGTCTTACCGTCTTCCTTACTAGCATTCATCCTTGATTTAAAAGTTCGCACGAACCTCTCAGCTAACCCGTTAGATCTCGGATGATATGGAGACGTGGTTACATGTTTAATTCCTTTCTGAAGACAATACAATCTAAATTCTTCGGAAATAAACTGCGGCCCATTATCGGAGACAACCATTTGTGGAAGTCCAAAATTAACGAATATACTATTTAAAGCATTGCATAAATCCCTCGATCTCGTGGAATACATTGGAATTACGTCCGCCCATTTTGACAGCGCATCCACCACAACGAGCCAAAACTTTCCTTCAAAAGGCCCCGCGAAATCTATATGTAACCTCTCCCAAACTTTTTCAGGAATGGCCCAAGAAAAAAAAGGTAATTCTGGTTCTTGCTGCCTATTTTCTTGACATAACATACAAGATTTGACATAGCCATCAATGTCTTTATCAATCCCTGGCCACCAGACATAGTGACGGGAGAGGGCCCTCATCGCTGAAATTCCAGGGTGACCCGCGTGAATGAATTTCAAAATTTCTTTTTTTAATTGTTTCGGAATAACTATTCGTCCCTTCCAGAAGATTATATCATTTTCACATGACAATTCATTCCGTTTATCATAAAAATTCTTAATTGTTTTTTCAACTCCCGTCCAATTTGCCGTTTGTAAACACCCAATGACTATTTTCAATTCTTCATCCAACTTTGTGTATTTTCTTAAATTCTTTTCAGTTAATTGCATATCTTCAATTTTACTCTTAATTAAGCGCTCCTCAATATGACATATTGCCTTCTCTCGAGATGAAAGT
>JAKCPI010014256.1:0-175915 GCA_023213315.1 Euborellia annulipes | reverse complement strand
TAGTAAAATTCTAATCTAACTTTAAATAGAGGCTTAACATATACTCTCGCATCCCCTATAACCTGACGAGAAACAAAAAAAAAAAGATTTATTTCAATCTGCTCGTCGACGTTTCGGGTGCTAATCGCCCCCTTCCTCGAGACTGAGCAGGTGTCAATTATAACATTTTATTGTTGCAAGGAACGAAGAAATGCCAAGAACATCGCACAATCAGCCTAGTCTCCCAAACTATTAAGAATAATAAAAAGAAGGCTAAATAAAATAATGGAAGAAAACATCGCAGAGGAACAGTACGGGTTTAGGACGCTATAGGAGTAGTAAAAATTGTAGGAGAGAGAGGTATTTGGAAAAAGGAAAGAACTTTTGTGTTTGTTTTATTAACCTATTAAAAGCATTTAATTGTGTGCGCTGGGAAAAGCTCACGGAGGTGCTAGAAAGGAAAGGAGTAAATTGGAGAGAGAGAAGACTAATAGGCAACCTATACATGAAACAGAAAGCAAATATAAGATTTGGAAATGGAAAAACTGAATGGTTTAGTGTAGGAAGAGGAGTGAGACAGGGATGTTGTCTGTCTCCTGCCCTTTTTAATATATATATGGAGGATATGGTAGGAAAACGTTGGGAGAATGAAAAGGGAATAAGTATAGGAGGAAGAAATATTGTCAGCAGAGATGCTTTTATTCGCAGAGAATGAAAAAGAACTGGAGAAGATGTTAAAACACCTAGGCAGCATGAAAATGGAGAATGGTTTGAAAATCTACAAAGGCAAGACAAAAGTAATGAGGGTAGGGGAGCAGAAAGAAATATGTGTAGTAGTGGACGGAGAGAGGTTACAACAAATAGAAAGATGGAAATATATACAGTATGTAACGCAAGGTTGGAAAAGCGAAAGAGAGATCAAGACAAGAATTGCTATGGCAAAGGAGACATTTAATAGAAAGAAGAGGATTTTGACCAGCAAAATGGATTTAGGTTTGATGATAAGATTGGTCAAGTGTTTCGTTTGGAGTGTGCTGTGAAGCGTGGATATTGCCCCCGGGTTTGGCGTAGTAAGTAGCGCGCCTACCTCCTATACCAGGGGTGGGCAAAAGCCGGCCCGCGGGCCGGATCCGGCCCTTTTGCTTACTTTATCCGGCCCGTTGAAAAATCCCTTTTATGCGATTTTGTTGAAATCAACAGTATAAATAACCAAATATATAAATAATAGAGTATTATAATTTCGAAGAGCCGTAACCATATCACTACTTTTATGTACGCAACATACTAGGTCTGTTCGATTATAATCTTTCATTAACTGATTTATTTAATGACCATTAATTTAAAATAATGGATCATATTTCTTTAAAAATTACGTGACATATTTTACTGGGCAAAAATTGTTCGCATGTACACCCAAGTAAGACAATTTATTATTACTATTATCTATTATTAACTGTCAAATTCAGATGGCTTAAATAAAATGCCTGGACCCTAATATATATAAATTCATAAATAACGGTTATCGTAAATGTCTTATATGGCCTGAGCTGCCGAAAGACAGTGTGAATGTGTGTGTGAGTGTGAGTGTGAATGAGAAAAAGTGTGAATGTTTTTAAAAAAAAAAAAAAAAAAAAAAAACTGTCAAATTTCTTTGTCCAAATGCTTTAAAATGATACTTAGAGTGTTTTTGCCTAAAAAAACTTCTTGGGCAGGGAAAAACTCCACCCAAAACATTCGGGTGTGGAAAGCGTACGCGGTATAGTCCTGCGGCCCGGGAGACATTTTGAAAATTTCATTTTGGCCCGCGCTTAAAAGTATTTGCCCACCCCTGTCCTATACCAAACGTCGCGGGTTCGGCACCCAGGCAGTCCGATGATTTTATTTAAGCCATTTGGATACCAGATGGCTTAAATAGAAATGCCTGAACCCACAATAGATATATTCTCTACAACGGTTATCGTCAAAGTCTTATATGGCCTAAGTTGCCGAAAAGACTGTATTAATGTGTGTGTGAATGTGAGTGTGAATGAGAAAAAAGTGTGAATGTTTAAAAAAAAAAAAAAAAAAAAAAAAAAAAAAAAGCGTGGACATTGTTGAAGAGAGATAAGAAAAGGATTGAGGCTTTTGAAGTTATTTGGAGAAGGATGTTGCTAATGAAGAGGTGTTAAGGAGAGTAGGGGAGGAAAAAATCTCCTTAAAAAGGAAGTATCGCCACTAACGGACCTGCGAGAAAAGCAGATAATTTATGATGAAGCCGCGTTAAAGAACTTTGTTCCAATAATTGATTTATGAATTTTAATCAAAATCGTTGGAGCGAATTTTGGGAATAATAAAGGGATTCGTGTCACGTCTCAGGGAGGTGCCTAACTTAAATATAAAATGTCAACCTCCTAGCTAAAAAGCTCTTTTCGTTCTTGAATAACTTGAATAGCCTACAGATAGGCCATTTTGCGACACCCACTTGAACCTAAAAACGTGTATATCCATCAAAATCTCGAAATCGAATACTTTCTCTATATATTAACATATATATAGATAAGAGAAAGTAATAAAAAGTTAACCCTTTATGAAAGACAAATATGCAAATTATAATTACCTTTTAATTTCAGCGAGATGAAGTGTATGTGATGTTTTATTCTCACTCAATAGAATCGCAATGGAAGAGAAGCAGAGAGATGAATTCAATCGACTGGCTTCTAGCTCGACCTGGATGCAAATGAGAGACTTGCTTTCTTGTTTTTAAAAATAATTTCCTCTTTCTTTAATAATGATGATGATGACGCACATGGATGAATTTTTTTTCCTTCTGAAACAAAGAAATATTTATTTATTATTTTTATCAACAACATAATTTAAATATTCAATAAAGATTTATTTTTTTTTAATAATTGTTTTATTTATCCCGTAATCCTTTCCCAAATAATCTTTTTAAATACAAAAATACAATTTTCATAATAAAAATCATATGATAGGTTTTTTTTTTTTCTTTTAGACGAGATAAATAATAAAAATCTGGTGTGATTGCGCACAGCACACAACTTTCTCTTACCTCGAAAGTTGTGTTCTGTGCTTGCCACACCAGATGAGGCAAAATGAGAATATACATTTCAAAGAGCATTGTAAAATTATTAAGTCAGAAAGATAGATTGTATAAGCTTGTTTAATAAATAAGATATAAAGACAACAAAAACATACAACATCAAAACAACACAATCACCATGCCAATACATGATTCTTTCTTTTATAACAAAAAAACAAAACTATTAGTGTAGGATATATATTTAGGGTTCATATAATAATAATAATAATACGTCGTTGTTGGGTAGATATATATATATATATTTATATTTATATGTTGAGTGATGCGTGAATGAATGAATATAGAATGATGTGTCTAGTTTTATATCAGACAGATAGACTTTACCACGCATGTGTCAGTGAGTACAATTAATATAGAAATGCACTATGAATATATTATTAATAACATATACTTAACAATTAGATTTTTTTAAAATCGTTTAATTCTTTTTTGCCCCCGGGTTTGGCGTAGTAAGTAGCGTGCCTACCTCCTATACCAAACGTCGCGGGTTCGGACCCAGGCAGTCCGATAATTTTATTTAAGCCATTTGGATATCAGATGGCTTAAATAGAAATGCCTCAACCCACAATAGATATATTCTCTACAACGGTTATCGTCAAAGTCTTATATGGCCTAAGTTGCCGAAAAGACTGTATCAATGTGTGTGTGAATGTGAGTGTGAATGAGAAAAAAAAGTGTGAATGTTTTAAAAAAAAAAAATTCTTTTTTGTCCAATTTTCTTAAGGGTTTGTTTCTCTTTTTGATAATTTTTTTTTTTTTTATTTTATCAAATCTTGCCTTTTAAAAAGAAAATTTTGTGATTTTTATGGAAAATTTTAATAGAAAAAAAAAACAGATGAGTATATTCATCCCTCTCGACAGTTTAAATTATTAATTGATAAGGGATGAAGAAAGGGAGAAATTTATTAGAAAAATTAAGATATTTAGAAATTATCTGTTCTTTAAATTAAATGATAAAGAATTTTATATAAACTATTTGATTCAATGGCTATTTTAACCCACCACCTTCAGAAAAAACACCACTATTTCTACATTACATAACCAATCGAAGAGTGAAAAATCTGGTGTGACTGGCGCACAGCACACAACTTTCTCTTACCTTCGGTAATCGAAAGTTGTGTACTGTGCTTGTCACACCAGATTTTTTGTGGCGACATGTATTTAGTTCCCGGCAGTAGGGAATATTTGAATTCAGATGTAAAATTTATAAGTATGGGAAAATATTTATATTTTGTAACCATGACAATCATTTCTCCTATCTTTCCTATGAAGCACAAGAGTAAAGTGTGCTTCAAACAATTTTGAGGGCAAAACGAGAATATACATTTGAAAGAGCATCTAAAAAATAATTGATTTTTGAATTTTAATCAAAATCGTTGGAGCAAATTTTGAGAAAATCGAAAAAAACTGAAAAAGTGAATCAGTAAAGTACTAGTACTCTTTGGCCGATTTTGATTAAAAGTTTATTTTCCCGGTCCCGGGAGGTGTTTAACTTAAATATAAAATTTCAAACTCCTAGCTCAATTCCTTCATGCTTAAAATTGAACACACACACACACACACACAGACACACAGACAGACCATGTCGCGAAAACCACTTTTTTGGATTCAGGGGACCTCAAAACGTGAAGATCCATCAAAATCTCGACATCGAATTTTTGACATGAATCCAATACTTTCTCTCTATATATATATAACATATATACATAGGTAAGAGAAAGTAAAAATCTGGTGTGACTGGTTGCACAGCACCTTTACCTTCGATAACACTGTGCGGCAAAATGAAATTTTTTTTCCGGCCCCGAGATAATTCCTTCAGATTCTTAAGCAAATGGACCTCCTGAATCCAAATATGACCTCCATTTTCCTCTACCTCGTACCGTCACCTCGTACCAGAGCCCCCTACTTGGAGGGATGAAAAGGAATATTTTAGCCTTAACATTTCTTCAGAAGGCCTAGAGAAGTGAAAAGTTAAAAAACATTAACATTTGGATCCAAGGGGAGGATGTGGGGGAGGATTTTGTCGCTTAAAATGCAAAAAAATCATTAAAAATGATCGATTTTTTTTTTCCACTATTTTTTCACTGATTTTCTACATATTCCAGATGACAGACCCACTTCACCCTTCCTTAGACATCCCTCAACTAAAAAAAAAATATATAAGATAAAGTGGCTGGAGTGTGAGCGATTCCGAAGCCCTTGCAAGAAGATGGAAGATTCACAGCTGCTCGCTGGTCAAATATCAAATATGAGGCTATAACATTTATTTTTTTGATCTTTACAAATTTAACGTTAAATATACGGATTCTTCTATGTCCTTCAATATTTCCATATTTCATCTAAATGGGTAGAAATTACTTCTTGTCAAAGTTTGAGCTTGAGTGGGCTTCGGAATCGCTCACACCCCACCCGCTTTATCCTATATATTTTTTCTTTAGTTGAGGGATGTTTAAGGAAGGGTGAGGTGGGTCTGTCCGCTGGAATATGTAGAAAATCAGTGAAAAAATTGTGAAAAAATCGATCATTTTTAATGATTTTTTTGCATTTTAAGGGACAAAATCCTCCCCCACATTAACATTTGGATCCAAGGGGGGGGGGCCTTAGATTCAAATGTTAATGTTTTTTAACTTTTCGCTTCTCTAGAACAAATCAAACTCCTGCCCCAGCCTGATAAGAAAAAAGTGAATAGGCCTTGAAAAATATTTAGAAATCATTGAAAAGGTTTTATTTAATAAGAAAATTATATATATATATATATGTCGTAGACAGATCGTGAAATTAGACAGTTCATGAACTGTCTAGACATTTCATGAACTGCAGCCAGATCGTGTAATGGTCAAACAGTTACATGATCTGGCTAAAAATTTTAGACAGTTCATGAAATGCAATTGGGCCTTAGACAGATCGTGTAATGCTCGAGAATTACATGAAATGTCTAAATTTTTTAGGCAGTTCATGAACTGCCTAGCAGCAGTTTTGCCGATCGTGTACTGTTTGTAAAGCAAATAAAGATCTCGAAAAAAGTCACTTTTTTTCAATATTATTATTATTATCGATTACTAAATTTTCCAAATCTTCCTCACTTTGTAAATCTTGAGTTAAGGTGCGCGTCTCGGGGTTCTAATTTTGGGAGATTGCGGCCACAAATTTGAAGCTATCACCTCAATTTTTTTTAAATTAAAGCTATTTAAAATGTCTACAACTTATAGAAGCCCTTTTTTTGATTTTCGAAAAAATAAAATTTTTTTTAGATTTTTTGCATTAAATTACAAACAGTACACGATCGGCAAAACTGCTGTTAGGCAGTTCATGAACTGCCTAAAAAATTTAGACATTTCATGTAATTCTCGAGCATTACACGATCTGTCTAAGGCCCAATTGCATTTCATGAACTGTCTAAAATTTTTAGCCAGATCATGTAACTGTTTGACCATTACACGATCTGGCTGCAGTTCATGAAATGTCTAGACAGTTCATGAACTGTCTAATTTCACGATCTGTCTACGACATATATATATATATATTTTTTTTATTTTACTCCAATGGAAATTTTCTTATTTAAAAATAAATAAAACCGCCGACCCCGCAGCGCGGGATTAATAATGGCGAGGACAGAAGAAGTTTAAAAATAAATAAAAAATTTAACACTTTTCTCTGATCAAAGATCCAAAATTCTCTCACTCCCAATTAATTAGAATAGAATTTTAAATATTAATAATTAGTATAGAAATAATGAAGAATTCTTTCGATAAAATATCTCTAACAAGAGGCAAGAAATAAAAAAAAGCCTCTGAAAAAATAAAGCGAATAATAAACTCACCAAATGGCAATCAGCAGAAACACAAACGGAGATGACGCTGAGGTCGGGATCTGGGCTGACGACGCATGCGATGCAGCGTCGGAGGCGTTCTGGAAATAAAAAGAAAAATAAATAAATAAATTTGTGTTGGCCAAAAAAGAGAATAAATATGATAAAAAATTGCACGGGATTAATATTCAAATAGATAAGATCTATCTTGCCCTCGGGCTTGGTGTAGTTGGTAGCGCGCGCGCCGGTCCTGGATCCTAAATACATATACATATATTCAAATAAGGGTTATCGTCAAAAGTCTTATATGGCCAGAGTTGCCGAAAAGAGTGTGTCAATGTGTGTGTGAGTGTGAGTGTGAATGAGAAAAAAGTGTGAATGTTTAAAAAAAAAAAAAAAAAAAAATTTAGATCTTGAAATTCGAATGTACCGTACTGTCGGAAACTAAATACACGTCGACACGAAAAATCTGATGACAAGCACAGAACACAACTTTCTCTTTCTGAATGGTAAGAGAAAGTTGTGTAAGAAGGTATGAAAATAAAATTTCATTGACACGGAAAAAATGTTATGATAATGAAACTTTAATTTCATTAGTATAATAGGCGGGCGGATGCGAGAGTTTATTGGGCCCGCGACCAGGGGTAAGGGCAGTCCTTCCGCCGCGAAAGCGTGGAGGTCCTGGTTCGACTCCAAGGGGCTCAACCACGAACTTATCTCCCAATTTTGTTATCTCATATAATCTCTATATAATTATCAAATAAGAGAATTAAAATTATTTATATATAGTGCAAGAAATAAAATTTTTTATTATTTTAATGTCAAATAAAATTGTGACCATCCACATGAAAAGGAACCAAACCTTCACTGGGCGAAATTTCAGGAGAGTAGATCTATTTTTTTTTTTTTTTACTGATTCCGATTCTCTGATTCTTCATCATACTCGTATGATGAAATAGTCTAATCATCAGAATCGATGTATTTTATATAAAAAAATTTAAAAAACAAGACAAAGGTGAGATAAGAGAAAAGGGACCAAACAACTCTAAACTCATTTTTCTCTAAACTAGCTTTTTCATAACCAATATTTTGAAAATTCAAACAAAAAATGATAAAAAATTCTAAAAATGCCGGCTTACTCAGCAGGCTGTGTTCTGTCCAGAAAGCATAAGATCCCGATCAAGAGTTGGTTGGTGCCTTTCCATGGGGACGGTCACAATCACGGGTATGCACCCGCGTGCGTTTCCCGTGTGATTAGTTCATTGTTTTTAAAAAAAGTATGATAAGTTTTTAATGGAATCTTTTGTAGTCAAACGAAGAAAAGAAATCCAATAAAAATTTTCATTTTCTTTTATAAAAAATAATCATTTAAGAAAACGCATAGGGGAGCTTGATCCTCTGTAATTATTTGATTCGAAATGGCTAAATATGATATAAACTCCCCAGATTAGAATAGCAAGAATTGCTCACCTTGACTTGTTCGCTTTTTAGTCGTAAGCGCAAATTGACGCCTCGTTTGTAAGTGGCAAAATCGTTCTTGCCAAGGTCAGAGACCATCCCTCTCTATTCAGCGTTATTCTCGCAGTTTCCCTGGACTTTGCCCTCTATATTGATCTTTTCGAGGTCAGTTTCTCGGTGTATCAAAGTAGCGCAGAATGCGATTGAAAACAAAAGCGCATTTTTACTCCCCAGCTTCACGGAGATAGAGAGTTAACTTGGATCGAAGGTAAGAAGAATCTTGGAAGGAATTCTAAAATAAAAGAAAAAATATAATTTCGAAGCGAAGTTGCTGTTGATGTTATGGAATGGAAAAGAATAAGTACAGGTGCAGCAAATGAAGAGAGCCTTTGGATGCCAAATGCCGAAAAGGAGACGTTTCGGACAAAATTTATTCGTCCATCTTCAGTCCTCGTTGGCTTATAAATTAATTAGGCACAAAGTTGTCATTGTTGTTATGGCACGAATTGTGCGCATGTATATTTTTTATAAAATCAGGCGAGTGTCAATGCTTAGTGAGTGTCTATACGATAATGTGAATTTAATGTGAATTTAGTAGAAAAAGATAATACAAACGATTTGAATTTATATTAGTAATAAAAAGAAATAATTTCATTATCGTATAGACACTCACGAAGCATTGACACTCGCCTGATTTTATAAAAAATATACATGCGCACAATTCGTGCCATAACAACAATGACAACTTTGTGCCTAATTAATTTATAAGCCAACGAGGACTGAAGATGGACGAATAAATTTTGTCCGAAACGTCTCCTTTTCGGCATTTGGCATCCAAAGGCTCTCTTCATTTGCTGCACCTGTACTTATTCTTTTCCATTCCATAAAAGAAAAAATATATATAATTATCAAATTATGAGAATTAAAATTATTTATATATATCCTATTGCATAGAAATAAAAAAATTGAATCATTCCAACTCGTTAATGTCATTTAAAATTATTAATAATTAATATAATTTAAAAAAAGTTAAATAAAATGTTTTACTATTCAACCTTAAATATCCACCCTTCTCCCAATAAATTAAATTAGAATTATATTGTAATTACACTGAGGTTGTGTTTATATGTGGGGTTTCACTGGGTTAACCCAGTGAAACCCCACATATAAACCACAACCTCAGTTTAAAATGTTTCACCTAAAACCTACACCGCAATCTCTAAACTTAATTGTAATATACACCATTGGCGTAGCCAGAAATTTTTGAAGGGGGGGGATCAAGAAATTTTTTTCAAAAATTTAAGATTATTTTAGGGTATTTATAAATCATTTTGGTTTGTTTTTTTAGCTAGTGTAAATAATTATATTTTACTTTCTCTTAACCTTTATGAAATATAATTTGTATTAAATATCTAGTCATAGCTTGGGTCCCATGGGGGGTTTGAACCCCCAAACCCCCCCCCCCCTGGCTACGCCTAAGATATACACTATATATAAAAATTAAAATTATAATAGTAAAGGAAATTTAAGAAAAATTTAAATAAGATTAATAGAATAAAGAAATTAAAAATTTTGTTTTTGAATTTAAAATTTCAAGAGTCAAGATAAATAAAATTTGGCTTGAATTTTAGTTTTCTCTTTAGCTCCAGTATCCTTGAAGTTTGTAAATACTTTTAAATAAAGAAATAAATAAAAGAGGAACCCAAATTTTGTCATTCCCTGACTCTAGGACCATATTGCTATAAAGCCACTAATTATTAATATTATTAGAAAAATAGAGTGATGAAAATAAATAAACTGACCAAATGCAAAGTGAGATGACGTTGAGTTAACTTGGATCAATGACAAGAAGACTCTTCGAAGGCCCAAAACCAACGACACAAAAGGAAAAACCCCGACAAAAAAAAAAGAGGGAGACAACGACCACCCAGAAAGAAGCCAACAGAGAAAGATGAAAAACCCGAAAACCACCTCACCTGATTAATGCTCCCAGAAACCTTCTTTTACTGAAGAACATCCAGACAATTAGTACAAACGTAACGAATTTAGAGAATTACAGGGAACCAGAACATTGTATGAAAGCCGCCTTCATTAGTAAGAATTGAACATTTTACAAATGAACAACACATACTCCTCCATTCCACCCACGACAACGATGAAGGTCAGACAGTAAAATAATGAAAATTGACGAAAGATTCCAGCATAAACAGGGACCCCGGAGAGGGACCAACGAGCGTCAAAATTGACCACCGACACTGGAAGAAGAGGAGAGAGAAAAGGGGACTCAGACGAGGAAAAAGACTATGGGACGACAAGACAGCTAAAGAAGGGGAGGAGGGGAGAAGGAAGACACCGAGGAGGAGAGAAAAGCCCCCACCCCCCCCCCCCCGCCCCCGCCCCCACCAATTCTGAAATAAAAAGTAAAAAGAAAATATAATTATCAGCTGATTTGAATTAATCGTTTTTTCATTTTTTTTTATGTCTGTTAATCAAATTATTAAGGCTTACCTTGTTTAATGATATTTAATCGCTCTCCATTTTCTTTAAAACATTCTGGCTTAAAACAGCTCAAGTTTTTTATCTCTCTTTGAAAATGTCATGAAATATATATATACAAATGATAGTGTGCTCTACAAACTCCAAATGAAAGGGATGTCTTTTGGTCTAAATCACATCTAAAATAAATAAATAGATTAGTCCCTGACGCCCGAAGTTAATTTAAAATAAAAAATAAGTGTTTTGATTTTGTTATATCTGTTAATCAAAAATTATTGAGGCTTACCTTGTTTCATGATATTTAATAATTTAAGGAATGACAAAATTTGAGTTCCTCTTTTATTTCTTTCTTTAACTATATTTTCTTTGAAACGGCTTAAAACATCGGAATTATTTTCTCTCTTTTTTTATATACAATCAGTAATTTCATTTCTATTCATTTGAAGAATAAAATTCCATGATATATATATATATTTGAGTGGCATAAAGTTCTCTCAGAGCTCCAAACATCTGAGTTGAAGAGGATTTTGATCCAAATCACATCTAAAATGAAAAAATAAATCATTTAATAAACATTTTTAACATAAATAATTATATAAAGATTTGAAATAATGAGTGATTAAAATACTAAATTTAAAGATTGTGGTGTGGGTTTCAAGTGAAACATTTTGAACAAAGGTTCTGTTTATGTGAGTTTCACGAGGGTTTTTTTACCTTTTTACTACCCTATTATTATATTATATTATTACCCTAGTATTAACACAAATTTATACTACTCGATATATTTCGGGTATTAATCCAAAAATGATTTATATACTTCTAAACATATAATTAAATTATATAACCAATTAATGTTAAAAAGTTCATTAAATAATAATTTTACAAACTAGGCATAAATAAGAAAAATAATTTTAAACAAAACACATAATTATTTAAACAAATTAAAAATTATAGGAAAAAAAGAAAAATTATTTGTCAAATTGAAGGAAATAGTGAATGAGTTAATAAAACGAATAATCTATTTGATTTATATAATTTGCATACCGAATTAATTTTAAAATAAATATTAAATGATTAAAAGAAATGAAATATTAAATAAAAATGAAAATAAAATTTGACAGACAGACAAAGAAAGGTTATCATATTTAATCACGAGTTTAGAATATTTTTAATTATTTAATTTATTGAAAATAATAATCCTGAACCAATTAAATAAATATTTAAATGGATTACTGACCTTAAAAAATGGAAATAATTAAGATGGAATATAAATAAGTTGATCTGATGACATGACAGGTGAGAAATATTTTAGCCAAGTCATGGAAGAGATAAAGAGACGCGCCATTCGCTGGCGCTTCCAATGGAGTCAAAGTCAAAGCAATCGAGCTTCTTGGATCATTATCATTATTCTTATTGAAATAATTAAATAAAATTATTATAATTCAAATAAAAACAGATATAATGAATTATTGAATCGTAGGCCTAATGGGGAATTGCAAATCTTGGATTATTGAGGGGGGGGGGTAAATAGACGGGGATCCCGATAGGAATTTCAAATAATAATAATTGTTTAACAAAAAATGTGAAAAATCATTCAAGAGGAGAATTCCAAGAATCTTTTAAAAAAGGGCAAAAATAATAACAGTGGAAAACAAGGATGTGTTTTAATATTGCCCTTCACTGAGTATATAAAATTTCATTTCGAAATTCAAAGCGAGCCCCGCGAAGTTGCCGGAATAAAAAAAAAAAAATATTCAGATATTGAGTCTGAAAAAAGAAAAAAAAATATATATATATATTATATTATTTATTTTAACATTTGCAATAAATTACTTTATGAAATACATGTAAATATATATAATTAATCAGTTACAATTCTCACTAATCAATCTTTTTAAGTTTTTTACTAAATTTCTAAATAAGTTAGCAAAAAAAAAAAAGAAACTAATTGATCAAATTCTATGCTCGAGTGTTATGTTTTAGATTGTTATTAATAAACAGCCATTAATTGTTATTTTGGCTCAAATACTTATCACATTATATGAACATGAAATTGAATATTCATATTTATAAAATAAAGATAAAGAAAGAAAATATGAGATCAGTTATTAAAAAAAAGAATTTTTTGGCCGGATTAGTTAGAAGAGAATGAAAAATAAAAAAAGGACAATAGCTGCACAGGTAGAATCGCACACCCTAGCTAGCGATCCCCCCCCCCCCCCTTTGGGCTTCCCGTTTCGCGAGATCAATATTTGCACATCCCCCTCTTTAAAATTGCTTCGTCAGCAATAATTTCATTCACGATTGGAGGTGTAATCAGAAAGAGGAATTGATTAGCGCGTCAATTTTGTCTCTCCGAACTCATATTTATTTCTGTTTTTTTAATATCAGGAATGTTTTTCATTGAATCGATGTAAAGAAAAGCTTGAGAACATTGCTGCTGTTTACATCGATTCAATTTTTCTCTTGATTTTGTTTAATTTTCAAGAGAAAAAAAAGAACAAAAAAATTCTTATGAATATAGTCTAATGTAATGAAATTGACTAACAAATATGGAAAATTTCGTCTACATTAGAAATTTCTAAAATATTGTTAAAATTTTTGGTCAGGGAGGCCCTAGAGAGTCAATCATTTTGATCAGTCAATCGATTAAGGCGCGCTTCAATCAAACTTTCAATCTTTCGATATTGACGTTGGTTAACGGCAAAGGGAAAACGACCTTGGTCCATGGAATGGTACAAATATTAAGAAATTGCCTCACTCAAGAGCATTTACTCAACTTCCTACGCGTTTCCCATGCCGAAGGTCACAAACTTTGTCTTCGTTTTGTATCTTTTTTTTGGGAGAGCGAGGTAAACTCCACGGTTGCCCGGCGCGTGATTGACCTAATGATTGATCAAATTGGGCCTCGACGTTCAAGCGATTGAGTCATTCAAACTTTCTATTTGACTCAAGCGGCAAACAGGTTCCTAGACGGTCAATCGTGGCTTGATTCAATCTTTCAATCAAAATGATTGACCGTGTAGGGCCTCCTTTATACCAATCATCTCATTTAATTAATTTTACAAATTCTAATCAATTCGGGAAAATTTCTTTATATAACAGAAGATTCAAAATATAACTTCTATCATATAGCAATCGAGCTGCCCGATTAATTAAAAACTTCTCTTTTAATAAAACGCAGCTCGATGTCTCAGGGCGAGTTGCGTTTAAAGATCTTTTGAATAGGCCGAAAAAATAAAATATATCTAAATGTATTTTTATATATATTTATATAATAAGATATATTTATATATATCACATTTTTTTCAGGAAAAATAATTTCAAATTATTTAATATCTTCCAATGGATAAATATATCATTTCAAAATATCAATATTTTTTTTGAATAATATCAAAAAATGTTCATTTATTATTAATACACAAAATAGAAATTATTCTGATGCTAAATGAATGTTAATTTAGCGAGTTATTAATTCATAATTAGTTTAGAATCTTGGAAATTTATCTCTTTTTTTTATTTCAATGAGATTCGTATGATTTTATGTTAAAAAAATATATTTGATTAGGAATTAAAAAAATAAAAATGGCGAGTTTATTTTTGAATATAAAAAGAAAAAAGAAAAAAACCGGTGGGTCTGAAAAATTATCAAAAAAGGAGAAAATTGCTATAAATGCGAATTTTTTGTACAGAGCCGAGTGGGGGACAACGCACCCGACCCCCCCCCCCCCCACCATGCCCATAAAACAAAATAAATCTCGTGGATGTTACAAATCAACTCGTCCGACATCTCTGTATAATACAAGGTTGTATATCTGCCTTCCTTTGGCTGCGCCCACGCAGTTTTTTTTTTTTTATATTTTAGGTCTTTTTCGGCATCTGAGGCCATTTAGTCACCCCTAAAAAAGGCAAACCCTCCCCCATTGTGCTACGGCCTCGGATCCTTTCACACAAATAGTTGGATACAATTTTGCCATGTGGATTTGGAACCGATTTGTGTTTAAGCTCATCCCTCTGCTAATCTTCATACATAGCAGTAAACATGTGAACATGTAAAATGATAGAGGCAATTTTAAAAATTAAAAAATTCGCATTTATAGCAGGAATAGGCGCAAAATACAATATAATTACCAGCATTTGATTAAAAAAAAGAGGCAAATAAATGCGAATTGGAGTTACACAGCAGCCCAGTGGCCGGCTCGCCAGAGAAGAGCATAAACTGCAGCTGCACTTCCCGCCACATGATGGTGATGTAGCCCGGAAGTAGCGGGAGAAGAAGGGGTCGGCGTGGCCACCGTGTCCGTGTAGCGAGCAATCAGACTCCGATAGCCTCGGCCAACGCTAGCCAGCAGGTTTGACCCTAAGGGAACAAGGGCACGAACATGCTCTTCGTAGGGCCGGAATACTGTGACAGGTCGTAGAGTGGCTCGCTCGGCGACGATCACACAGCCCCAGGTAGTGCCGACGTACAACTCCTGGCCGCAGACAGCAACGCTCGTCACCTGGCATCGGCCCGGACTGAGATGCTCCTCGATTGAAATCGATTTCAGTGATTCACTGCAAGGCACAAGTTTTGAACAATCCAACTTGTTGACAATAGTGCGAGTTTCAGGCTCCCATTGGTAAACGACACAGCCTAAAAAGAGAAATTCATTTTAATATTATTGAGCAATAAAGAAGAAAAATAAAGAAGGCTCACCTGGATAAACGTAGGACCAAAGGGCCAAGGGTTGCTCGGGGGGCGAGGTGACCAAATTCATGACTCGGACGTCTTCGATGAGAGGCTCGAAATGGTTGACCACCTGATGGCCTGAGACCACCTGGTCACGAATCGTAAATATCGAAATTGTGCCCGATGCTTCGCCGCACCACAGCTCGCACATTCTGAAGTCAGAGATTCTATTTTGAGAAAATCAATGGCGTTTTGCTCTTTTTTTAGTTGTAGCTCCCGAGAAATAAACTTTATAATAAATATCAAAATTAAATTGTTCTCTTATTAAACATGGTATATGTACATTGATTGTATTGATTCTATTTGTAAATTAATTAACAATTTAAATAAATGTAAACTTGGTAGTTTTAAGATGGATCCCAACATAGGATCGAAATATCGATAATGAAGACCTCTGATGTCTCGCTAGAGCGCGTGGCGGTCAATCAAGAGGGGATCCCGTATTCTGGCTCGGATTAAAAACCTCTCATGGGGTCCTGAGGGTGGAGGCATAAGGGGATCAAGCAGTTCGGGGGCCTCATCGCGGTGGACGGTGCAGACACTGACTGGACTCGCTACTTTTTACATTGAACAGTCGTTCAATCTATCAACTACGCTGTGAGATTCGTCTTCGAGCTAGTAGGGATGCCCCTGCTCTGGGCTCTTAGGGTTGTTGGAGAGAATCTGGCTTTTCTGGCGGGGCATGTCCTTGTTATTTAGAATGAGATCGAGGACCTTACGGGGGTTCGTTCGACGATGGGCTGCTCGCCTGTGGAATCTACTCCAGAAGAACTTTGGGGCTCTGGTTCCGATGCGTGACAAATCCTTAACCTTTACCCCTCCTCCCTCCATCATAGCCTTTTTTTTATCCTTTTTTTACTCTTTCACTGTATTGGAATTCTGCTCGCGCTACACACGTATTAAAAAGGATGATCCTTTGTAAATTAGAATGATGTCTACCTATTCAATCTTTTTTTTTAATCTGTATTAAAGTATATTTTAATTATAATGCTTGTGATGGAGGTATGTATGTATATTCAGGCCAAAATTTAATTCCACTATGCAGCCGACATTTTGGGGTCGCCATCGATCAGAACATAGAAAGAGTTCTGAAGAAGGGAGGTTCAGACTCCCGAAACGTCGGCTGTATAGTGGAATTAAATTGTGGCCTGAATATACCTCATGACAAGCACCCAAGCTACCCCAGGCTTTCCCAAACTTTATTCAGGCCAAAATTTTAATTTAATTAGGTATCGATGGGTTAATGGCGTTAACAAGGTCTTGCCTAGAAAAATTTATCCTATTGTCTTCTAAAAAAGCTTTATTCTTTCAACATCTAAAATTAAATAGCGAGAGAAAAATAAACAAATTTACCCTGTCGTTTGATTTTCAAGTGCAGCCATGGAATGTACAGTCTGAGTTGCTCCCAATTCAGTCATAACGAAGCTACCCTCAGCCATAGACGTCGTCGGTGGAGGTCTATCGCTCCGGACTAGAAAAAGTCGTCCGTTGGCGAGAGCGACGGCAACGCGACGCGCCTCACCTTCGCCTATGGGAACTAAACAAGTGACAGCAAATCGTTCTTCCTCATTCTCTAGATGTTCCTTTTCAAAAGCCTCAGGCTCCAGAGCATAGCTAAACATCCGTGTGCATTCGGCTCCCCTGAAACGGAAATATTTAATAGTCAAAAAACAAAATGCTAACGTCAAATACTTACGTATATGCATGAATTTGTCCCCGGGCATCGCCAAGCCACACCTGGCGTTCGTCTATGGTACAAGCAGCCGTTGGTTTATAGACAAGAGGCAGAGAGCAATATTGGAGCCAGCTGCCTTGAGAGCTGGCGAGGAGGAGGTCTGCTTTGCTGTTAGCTGAAGCCAGCCAGAGCTGAGCACCTGCGTTGGTGACCGTCGATGTTTTATCCTCTGCCATTTGAGCAAGAGGAACTGCCGCCGTGGCGAGGACTTGGGCGTGATGCTCTAAAGAGACTGCATCCGCTAAGTGTGTGAATTCCGGGGCAGAAGCAATGGAAACGATTTGACTCGCGGATGGCCGATCACGAGGCGATTGCGCCCAACAAAGAACCATCAGTTCCAGAATGTGACTAGGGTAAGCCGTTTCCCTGGGCGACAAAGGAGGACGGCCTCCCTCGAGAATCGTCTCCTTGACACTTTCATGCCCTTCAAAGGGCTGATGAAGTGTTAATAACTCATAGACAAACATCCCGAATGAAAAGCAATCCACTTTCTCTGTGTATTCTTCTTCTCCGTTGTATCGCATGATTTCGGGGGCCATAAAGCCTTCGGTTCCGCCGAAACCTTTCGTTCCCGAGGGAAGAGTTAATCGACTGATTCCGTAATCAGCGAGTTTAATATGCACGTTGGGAGTGGGCGAGGCTTCTTGGTCCTCGCAAGGAGCAGGCAATGCCCAGACAAGGACATTCTCTGATTTCAAATCTCGGTATATGATGTGTTGTTGATGGAGATATTCAAGAGCTTTTGCCACCTAAAAAGTTTAAAACAAATCAAACACTCAATTGTTTCTTTGAAAAATAAATAAATATATACCTGAAGTATTATTGCTTGGAGTGTGAAAGGCGAAAGACGGGCTCCGGAGCGCCGATAATGGCGCAAAGAGGCATCCAGGGCGCCTTGAGGGGCCAAATCCAAGACCAAAGCCAAAGGCCGAGTGCAAACTCCCACCAGGGGGACGATATTCGGATGACGTAAACTCAGAAGAATATTCAATTCTTGGCGCGCCGTGCAATAAGCTTTCGTTGCATATTGAAGCGGATCTCGATCCCATTTGCCTTGAGTTGCCTGAAACGAATTTATCATCATTTCACATCGATTGAATGTTAAACAGAGAGTGATTAAATACCTTGTAAGCGATTACTGCACTATGCCTTGCATTTGGGCCTGGCTGAACAGGTTGCAACATCTTGAGCGCCACGTCGACGCAAGCGCCTGATCCTCGTAATTTGCACGTGGCCCGGAACACGAATCCAAAGGCGCCACGACCGAGAAGACATCCGCGGCGAATGTTGTCAGGACGGATCAAATGACGTTCGCCCAAATCCAAAAACATCTAAAATAATCAAGTTGAGAATTATTTAGAAATATTATTATCACTTTGAGATGAAATATTTACGGTATCAGGAGCCACTTGAGCAAGAGACAACTCCCCGTGTTGAGGGCATTGAACTGCATGGCGATGATAAGCGGCCAGAATGCATTCCTCCACCACCCACGTGAACACCACGGGATCAATCGCTGCTCCTGACTGCGATGTTCCACTCCCAGAGAGGTTATTTTGATTCGGATACCCTTCCATGGAAGGCTTACGACTAGAAAATCAAATTATTCCTAATATCCATCCAATTCTCTAATAAACAATAAAAGATTACCTTGATCCTGAACTCTCAGGCCCAACTCCTGAATCGCCATCTGAGGTAGCTGATTCTTGCGATTGGCGAACTCTCGGAACGCCGGCTGCTTCGACTCTTTCCAGCGCCTATTTCAAATAAAGACGATTTCAATAAACAATTTTATTTTTTAATTTAAAAATATTTATTTAATACCTCGGCAAGATGTCTCGGGTGCGGAACTCCGCCAATTGCCATGTCGATTGGGCGCCCGGGCATATCCGAACTCTCTTGTAGAGCTGCCAGGCATCTCGGACAAGGAACCAATCGAGTGACGAGAAATTTGCCCTCCGAGGTATGGACAAATCGCGTTCCTTAAAAAAAAACAGGTTAATAGATTGAGAAATAAAAAGAAAAGAAAAATAATAAATACCAAGAGTGGGATACCAATCCTCGAGCAAGATATCAACGTGATCGACGGCAAGCGCCAGCAATTGGGCCGTGGCTTCAGGACTTGGCTCTAAAACGACGGCCTGATAGCCGATCGCTTCGCCCGCCGGCCCGAGATTCTCGTCGATTATCGGTCTTTTTATAACAATGGTATCCACGGGGAAGAATATCTCTAAAATGGATGAATTAATTAAATCCACATCTGTCCATTGACCTTCTTGCTTTAGAAGAAACCTAAAAATGAATTTCAAATAAGTTTTTAGTTATTTCATTGGCTAAAAATTTTCAAAAAGTTGCTTACTTATGAATTCGATAATCCGAAGGGGAATTTCTCAGGCCGGGGAGGACCTCCTTAAGGCGAAACAGCGTGGTGTCTGCGTAACGTAATTCCATGCCTGTTTGCCAAAGAAGCCATTCCGCTCGGCCAGAGACAAGTTCAGAGAGACGGGGGTCTTGGCTTATCTGGAATCAATAAGAAATAATTAAAACAGATTTTAATTTCCTAAAAAAAAGAAAGGATATTCATACTTCTCTCGGCATAATGAAAAAAGATCGAACAATATCGACAACGGAATCATCAGCCAAAATGCGAGTGATTAATCGCGACCAGAAGCCGCAAGGGAAATAGGACATGAGCAAAAGGCGACGAATCGAAACCTCTGGGTCATTCCGTTGAGACATTTGGTATTGAAGTGACGGCGAAGAAATTGCCGTCGATGTTGAAGAGGATGCCATGTCCGGGAGTAAAACTTTACAATTTAAAAGAAATTTATTTATTATTGATGTTATTTTAAATGGAATAGATTTTTCGTTACCTGCAGGGAGTCCCGGCCTTGCTAAATGAAAATCTGTGTTTTCTGAGAGGGAAATTTTCTTGGTACGAACAGCCCAACCTCGAGAACGCACAGGAATCTAAAAATAAATATTTAAGATGAAGAATTTCCTTTATTCAAGAAAATGTTTTTATAAAAGAAAGAAAAGAAAAGAAAAGAGAAATGCACCAGCACGTTGTTAGTTGGAGGAGGAAGAATAAGAAAAAGAGAGAGTTAGGAAGAGAGAACAATCACCTTTACCCTAACTACGCCAGTGGCTGGCAGTCCGGAGGCCAGCGAGTGCTGCAAGAGGGCGCAGCGCATCGTCTCTTCTGTCGGCAGCAGCGAGGGGATCAACAAGGTGCGACTATCCCAAGTTAAGGCCACTTCGAATTTATTTAGAAGGTTCACGATATAACTTCGAGCATCGATTGGACCAATGCAAGACGATTTGAAAACGTGTTTCAAATCGTCCAATTTCATGACACCTGCAAAGGCAAAACAAGAGAGAATAAGAGAAATCAACAATGAAACAACACAAATGAATAATTAACGAAGATTGTGTACCTGTTCGGGCAAAAGGATTGATTTCTCTAATGGTTACAACATGAGCAAGCATATCGCATAGCCATTGCGGGTCCAAGAAATATAAATCTTTCAGAGTTGCATCGTCATAATGCAACATAACACCTGAAACAAGAGTTCATTTTAGGGAGGAACTCAAATCAAAAGAATTCTATTTAATTACCATTCTCATGTAGAAAAAGGCTTGCTTGATGCAACTCTGCTTGATCTCTAAATGACCGTTGAAAGCGATATTGCATTTCAGCCGTGACGACTGCCCGGAATTGGTCGGCACTTAGTACAGGATCGACGTTGGCAGATCGACGCTCAGCAGCTACATGAGTGACAACGTCTTCTAAAGCCAAATAACTGGCGGGGACGCGCTGCTCGAGCAAAAGTTGCTTACTCCCTAAAAAACGATCATTATTTAGAGGGCATAGCCTATAAATAATTTGCCAAGATCGTTAGAATTTACCTGGAGTACGAAGACTTAGAACGGTATCATAGATCAGATTGCAGAGTAATTTAATATTATGCCTCGTCTTGCAGCTGACTTCGATTGAATCGAGAACTCTGGGAAGGCCACATTTTTCAGCATCCACCACATTTATAAACCTGTTAAAAAGCAAATTTGTATTCATCTATTTATACTAATAGAGATGGCAACTTACTTTTCTCGGATGATCTGCTGCCAATCTTGAGTTCCTTGGTCGGGAGGCACTAAATCCTGGTGTGTGCCAACTATAAGGACAGGGCTGTTAGGCGCCCGGGCTTGGATGTTCACTAGCCATTGGAGAATTTCGTTTAATCCTCGATGGCCTTCAGTCAACTTCCAAACGACCAGATAGAGGCTTCTTTTTGAGAGAAAGTACTGATGCGTGGCGTAGTATTCGCGCTGGCCGCCAAAGTCCCAAGTGCGGAAGAGAATGGGTCCAAAGGAGGGCTGCCCTCTGACATTTGGCCGTTTCTCATAAAGCCACTCGCCGATGTCAACACCCACCGTCGAAATGTTTGTTCCTTTAGCCGTTTTCGTTGTCATATTTCGATTGCCCATTCGTTTCGCCCAATGCTAGAAATTAATTAATTTATATCAAATTAAAAAAAAAAAAAAAAGATTCTAAGAACGAAGAATGCTTTCGGCATTTGGCTTTTTATTTTGCCATTCCTCAGTTCAAACATCAACAGCAACTTCTCTAATAATACTTGAAAATTGACTGAAATTTTTCGCACAATCAAAACAAAATATTTGGATATGGAATAATTTTACACGGATCCTACATCAAACCATTTAAATAAGATAGCTAATTATTAATATAATAGAATCTTAATTTGAATAATAATTTGTTCACTCTTTTTAGATTCCTGCTAATTTAATTGCGCCATCTTCAGCTGTCTTAGAGCCTTATTGGAAATAGAGTTGTCGCATGTCCATTGTGCATAAGCGAATAGTTAAATAAAAAAAATTGCTTATGTATTATAACAATGTAAATACTGTATACGAATTATTATAAGAAAATTTCGAAATGTCCTCGTTGAAATGGACATTTCGAAATTTTCTTCACTAATAATTCATATATTTACATTGTTATAATACATAAGCAATTTTATTACTTTCTCTTACCTCTATATATGTTATTATATAGAGAGAGAAAATATTGGATTCATATCAAAAATTCGATGTCGAGATTTTGACGGATATACACGTTTTGAGAGCCCCTGAATCCAAAAAAGTGGTTTTCGCAAAATGGTCTGTCTGTGAACAAAATATCTCAAGAACTAAAAGAGCTAAGAGGTTGAAATTTTATATTTAAGTCAGGTACCCCCCTGGAACGTGACACGAAGCTTTTGAAAAAATCGGCCAACGAGTACTAGTACTTCATATGTACCATACGGCAGGAAACTAAATATATCTCGACACAAAAATATCTAGTGTGACAAGCACAGAACACAACTTTCGTTACCGAAGGTAAGAGAAAGTTGTGTGCTGTGCGACCAGTCACACCAGATTTTTTATTAATTGATTGACATTAGGCACAAGAAAAGAATTAAAAGATAAAAAAAAAATTTATCAACGCTGGAGTTGTTTATGAATATAAAGAATTGAAATGAGACAGAATTTTTAATTTTCTTCCTGCACAAATCGACATCACATTTAGTCTGATCTGATTAGCCGTTCGGAATCTACAGTGGTTTCTTTCAATTCAGAATTTACTGCCGCGCGTAAAATGGAATGATAGGAAAAAATAAATGGCCAAATTTTTAGCTTAAGGATCATGCTTTCTAACGGTATATTCAACATAATTATGAACGCTATCGAAAAAGAACGAAACCATTCCAAGTAAAAAAAAATTGTTTGTTTAATTAGACAATTCTCCCCCCCACCCCTTCCCGGAAGATCCTTCCCAAAAAACTATAAGTAAACATAGACTAATAAGATGAGTTTGATAAAATATTGACCTCGGTAGGTTTTTTCTTGTGAATTGCCAGCCCCTCTTGGCGCAATTGCTCGAGCAAAGATGTCTTGCCAATTCCTTGCACTCCAACAATCATGAGCTTAATCCTAGCATAGGGCCGAGCATCTTCTAAAATGCTCTTCAAATAGCCAACGACATCCATTGTCTTGTACTTTTTCGAATCAATCATCGATTTTAAAGGTTCTTGAAGGCTACAGCCTCGAGTATTGAGATTCCACAAACGAGAGAGTAATCCCATCTGAGGAGGCAACTCCCAAATATCTACAAAATAAATAAATAAATATTAATAAATGAATTAAAAGAAAGAAAAGGAAACACTCACCCATATTGCCACTGATGTTAAGCACCGAGAGATTGGCCAATTCATGGATGTTATGTGGAATCTCACGTAACAAATTATTGCTAATATCCAACATGCTTAAATTAGGAAACATGAGTCGAGATTTCGCGAATCCCCCCGGTGGACCAAGAACATCCTGAAAAGTAATTGAGATTTCAATGGCGGATTGCAGCCAACAAAAACAAAATCAGATAAAATAAGATTTTTAAAAATTTTTTTTATTTGATTGTCGACGTTTCGGAGGGCAGTTGCGTCCTTCCTTGAGGAAGGACCTATGATCAATACATAAATAATAGCAATAGAATATTAACAAAGACAATCATTTCTTCTCATCATTTTTACAACGCTTTTATTAACTTGCTTTCCTGTTTTTCCGGCAAATCTGCCAATCGAAATAACGACCCCCTTCTAGTAAACCTAGAGCCTTGAAATTGTTTGCACATCGTGACAATGCAATATTTGATATGTCTCTCATCTTTGTATCTCAATTAATTTCAAAAATAAGGGGGGGGGGGGTGAATTTTATAATCAAAATTTCTCCTATTTTAAAAAACAAATTGACTCATTGTATCGTGTACATGTATATCTTATATGTAAATAACTCATATGTATTAATATTCTATAACAAAAACTAAAAATAGTTAAAAAAAAATAATATAAAAATAAATTTTAAAAACAACGCTTTTATATACTATATGTACTAAAAAAAGAATAATAATTTTGTATAAGTTCTTTAAAATTATATTAAAAATGAATATATGTTACTAAAACTAAAAGCGTTGGGCGCGCAAATTTACAATCTCTCGCAATTTCCATTGCAGAGGCTTCACTAACCTTAATTCACCGATACATGATTAGAAAAAAAATTAATCTAACTGGTACATTTGAGTCACTTTTCTGTCTGCCCGTCAAGTCTAAGGAATAAAAAGGTATTTATAAAACAAGCAAAGGCCTATTAGTACAATTAAAATGTGCAAATTCCGCGCCCAACGCTTTTAGTTTTAATAAAATATATTCATTTTTAATACAATTTAAGATTATACAAAATTATTTTTCTCTTTTTAGTCATTCATAAAAGCGTTGTTTTTAAAATTTCTTTTATATTATTTTATTTCTCTATACTTCCAATCAGTCGTCAAACAAATATACCTGTAGATGGACGTATTTTAACGAAAATTGAAATCGCGCATGGAATAATACAGCCAATGACTTAAAACATTACGTTTTTAAAGGCTTATGGTTTTTTAACTTCTTATAAAATTATATTTTAACAAAATCTAATTTCAATTTATATATTGAATGATCATAGGTCCGCTATCCATTTATTTAGATATATATTAGACAGAGGCGTATATAGAATTTTTCGGGGGGGGGGGGGGGGCTCGTCCCCCTCCTTATATATATACGCCCCTGAAATTAGATAAGATCAAAAGAGGGGGAAAAAAAAGAGAACGTTTTTGAAACAAACCCAATCAGATTCATCTTCCTCGCTAACAGAACTAGCTCCGCCATCGTCATCAGTGGACAATTGAATTCGAGCCAATTGATTGTCGGCAACAATCAATGTTCGTAAATTGTCTAGTCTAAGATGGCGTCGATGAGCACAAACATAATGCAAAAGTGCTGAACGCAAAGAGCGTCTTCCAGTACCGCCTCCTCCTGAGCCGCTACTTCCGCCTGCTACTGGAGTTGTTGGCATCCGATTCTGCAGCTAAAAGGGGAATTTCGTTTAATTTAATTTAAAAAAAAAAAAATCAAATAGGAATTAATAATATTACTTGTAGTTCAGAAGAAGAGGAAGAAGAGGAAGCAGAGGCACTTGTGTTGTTGGATGGCGCGTAACAGGCGGTAGCTGAAGCATCGACTCCAGCGAGGGCTTCAAGTTGTGGCAAAGAAGGCCAGCAAACGAGTTGATTGTGAGAAAGATCAAGCTGCTTTAAGCTTAATGGGTAGGAGGTGATGTAACTCATACTGCGTAAACTAAAAAGAAAAGAAAAAGACAAAAAGTCATTAAAACTTGGAGTGATCTCTTTTTTTTACCCCTTATATGAGGGTTGTTCCGGAGGTAATTTTTGCCCAAAAAAAAATACACCCTGGCATCACGAAGAATACAACTTGGCCTTTTTCTTCGTAGCACAAGAGAAGAAACCTCTAGGCGATTTCAAAATGAAATACAATCACAATGAATTCTTTTTATAAATAATTTAACAAAATATTCCCGCGAGTGCCTCGCCTCATTCCTTCCTCATTAATTTTTTTTAAAAATTGTATTTTTTTGCCAGAAAATTTGTTTGGGTCTCTTTTACTTTCTCTTACCTATATACGTTAATATATATAGAGAGAAATAGTACGAGGTTTGTTCCGAAAGTAAGTTATTTCGTCAATTTTTCGACATAGTCGCCACTGACATTGAGACATTGACATTTGCCTTAGCGAGCAATCAACTTGAAGAAACCACTCTGGTAAAACTCGAAGCCCTGTGATGTAAGGAATCGTCGCATAGCCAAAAAATCTATCACTGCGGCACTTTGCTGTGACACCCTCACCAAACTCAGAAGATACGGCATTGGACGAATGAGTCCAGGTCTCTTGGACGACAACGCCCCCCTCACATTCGTGGCTTCGTTCGGATGGGTCACCCGGCCTACAGCCCTGATCTGCCCCATCGGACCTTTACCTGTTCCCTTCCTTGAAAGGTCCACTCTCTCTGGAGACGTGTCTTCCAAAACAATTTTGTTTGTGATTTGTGTGACGATTCCTTACATAAACGGGCACGCGATCTAAATGTCCCAGGGCTCAAATAAATGACCGCGATGTGCGAAATGCATAGCGCGGAGTTTCTAATAAAATTAATATTGATTTTCTTAAAATGTATAGCTTAAGATATTTAATTAGAAGATTGAACGGAAGCCTTCCAGGGAAAAGCAGCTAGGCGTGAAAATAAAAAACTTTGCCGATGTTTCGAGAGCTAGTGCATTCATCCTCAGGGCAGTTTCGGTCGCATGGTTTGTTGTGAATAGTTTTGTATACATTATGACGATAGAAATTAATATAAACATGTTCAAACATGCAGTTCCATACCACCTATACTTATCTCTGACTACCCTGAGGATGAGTGCGTCTAGCTCTCGAAACTTCGGCCACAAAATGTGAAGTTTTTTTATTTTCACACCCAGCTGCTATTCCCGGGAAGGCCTCTTGACTATTAACATTGATTAATAATAAATAGAAAATGGGATGACTTTTCAACTCACTTTTTAATAAAGAGTGAATTTAAAATAAAATTGAAAATGTTTCCGACCTGTTATAGCTGAGGTTTAGCCTCGTGAGATTGACAGCTAGGCAAGGCAACGCTGCCGGCACCGACGTGAACAGATTATGCGCCAAATTTAGTGCACTCAATTGGGAACAATTCTCTGCGGTTGCATCCTCCGAAGAATAGAGAATTTGCTCCGTCACCTCCACATGGCGAGTCCATAAATTATGATGCACCAATTCTAATTGCCTAGAAGAATATTCCCATTTAAAAAAGAAATGCACTTTAAAAGCAACAAATGATTATTTATTTGCTTACTGGACAGATTTCGCTTTTAATAGAGCCTGTTGCAATGTCGAGGCATCAGTGAGGTTTTCCTCATTGTCTTCTAGAGCCTGGCAGAATGGAGGTTCCGAGACACTTGTGGTGTCAAATCCGGGGGGTTCGATGCCAGAGAATGGAGGGTGGATTGGCGTTGATGGTTGCGAAACAGGAGCACACTAGCCGAGAATAATCAAAAATATTATGCGACCAACTATTCTATCGACTACATCTAGAAGATCTTTAATTCTATTTACTTGAATAGGCAACTCCCGGAGAAGATTGAAAGAAACGTTGAGTTCTTTCAATTTCGGAGCCTTCCACATCCCATAGGGCAAATGTTGCAACTTGTTATTAGAGAGATCAAGAGTTATCAAAGAAGGAAGTTGGAAAATCTCCAGACATACCGCTTCTAATCGATTGTCCTAAAAATATTTACATTTTAACAAATATGCATATGCAAATGTCAGATTTGTGTTCACCTGAAGGTACATCTCCTCAAGAACAGGCGCTGTGTACACTTTGACTAGAGTGGATTTTAGAGGCATCTTTTTATTCGAGGACGTTATCTCCTCTCGAGGTGGCGGCAATTTCTCAATTTTATTTTGAGCAACATTCAAATACCTAAAAAAAAATCAAATTATAGAAATATCTAGATGCTTTTAACGAGAAAAATATTAGAAATACCTTAAACTATGAAGCTGAAATATTACAGCTGGAAGCCATGTTAGAGAGTTTTTCGAAATATCTATTCTAGTAATGGCTAATAAAACGAGTTCTTGGTGTCTTGGATTCAGTTTTAATTTTGGATTGACGGTTAAAGCAGCATCTATCTGAAAGAATTATTTATTATACGAATGTTCAAAAAATAATAAACAAAATTAAATGCAAGTTGGATGTCCATTTATGAAATTATTATTTATCATGGGTGGTGATGACGTCCTTCTCCCTCTAAAATGATCAAAACTATCATATATTTATAAATGTTGAAGTTTAAAATATTCTGCCCCAAGGTAAAAAATTATCAAGGATTTCTTTTTCTTAGAAAAGTATTATTCCCTCCTCGCACTCAGTTCTGACAATCATGACTCATGTAGACAGAGTCACACAGTATAACTAATAGGAAAACAATTAAAATTTAAATAAAGATCCTGGGTAAATTAATTATATGCAGTTTGCCCGTTGCTCAGAGAGAAGACATTCGCTTCTCGTTGCTGGGATCCCGAGTTCGCTCACTGGCCCAATTTATTGCAAATATTTTGAGCAAAACATCTGCTGATTTTTCTCACCCCAAATATTTAAATAAAAATAATTTGAAATAGAGGACTTGATGTCAACAAAAACTACTTACAAGCCATTGTTTTCTAATTTGACTCAAATTGCATTGTTGATTATGCCAATTGATCATGGCTGGTGTATTCGGAAATAATGAGCTGTACGTCAAAGATCCAGCCAAGCCAGCAAGTTGAGAAAAAGTTGAGAGGCCTTGTTCGGTTAATGCAGTCCGATTTAGTTTATATTCAGGATCCGGGTATGCCTAAAAACCAAAGATATTAATTATATTAGAGATTTCCCTAAAATAAAAATGGAATTTTGTCACCTTAATAGCAAGAAGTTTTGCAATCAGGATATCATCTCTTTGCACAATTGACAACGCCTTGCAATCCTCGTCCCTGGCTCCATGTCGTAAAAGAAGATCGACGGTGCCGAGGTCTCGATTTCGGCAGGCTTGGACAAGAGCAGTTGAAGTAGTGGCGGATCCACTTCCTCCTCCCCCTCCGGGGTCACCTTCATTCATCTAGAGAACAAAACCTTCCTTATTAATCGATTTCATTTTTTCTTTTTTTTTTTTTATTCTAGATTTACCGATGAATATATCTTTTTTATTAAATAATTTACAAAATATAAATATTCGCTGCTATCCATTGGAAAACAAACGAATAGTTTCCTGTGAGAGAATAAATAAACGTGTTTAAATAACTCATTTGGAAGGAAGCCAAAAGATCAAACTAATGAAGAAAGCTAAAAGAATTCTCACAAGGATGGATGTTTTTTTTTTTTTTACTTGTCAACTTATTTTAATTTTTTATAAGACTACACTAAAAAACTATAATTATTATTATTATTAAATTAATTTTTATCTGCCCTCCTACACCAAGTAGTTGCTAGCATGCAAGGGTCGCGGGTTCGAATCCCAGGCAGTTGGATGATTTTATTTAAGCCATTTGGCAAATGGCTTAAACAAGAATGCCTGAATCCAGATATATAATACGAGTACAGTTTAAAGTCTTATATGGCCTGAGTTGTCGAAAAGACTGTGTGTGTGGATGAAACGATACGAGTAAATACAAGAACTTACTCGATACTTTTCTTTCGATACCAAGTACTTTTGGAATTAAGTGCCAAGTAGTTGTCGGTCAATACTTACGGATACTTGCTACACGTACGCGATGATTAGTTAGGTTATTATTATTTATATATTTTATTTGGGTCAAAAAGACCTTTCTCCTTTCCAACTTTTATCAATTAATTGGGTTTATTTATTTTTAGTCTTTTCGACATCTGAGGCCATATAGACTTTGAACGATAACTTAAGCGGTCTTAAAGCCTTCTATCTAGGACAGTCTTTCTTTCTCCTGCGCCTCCCGCGCGTAGTTTGGATGCTGGCACGCTCTTTGGGCATCTTTCGTTCCCTATTGCTCTATATAAAATGACTTTGGTGAATACGAATTTCCCACCGTTTTCGGGGTAGTAGTAGTAGGTTGAGGGAGGATTTCCACGTTAAATTAAAAAAAAAATCGTTTAAATGATCGATTTTTTTCCGCAATTTTTTCATTTAATACAAAAAATCCGAGCCAGCTGGGAGGGGGATCCAAGAGAACGAAGTTCCCCTGGCCAGAAGTGGAGCCCGCCGAAGGGTGGTGGTGGGGTTTAATAACGCCCCTTTATTATACCTATCCTTGTCAAGTGAAATAAAAGAAGACAAACCTGATCAGGTAGCCTGCATAGCACATTGGGGTCCGCGCCAGCCATCAAAAGTGCAGTGGCAACATCGCTATGCTTGCCACGGACGGCTGCATGTAAAGCGGTTTCTGCGTTATTATTACAAAGGGTGTTTAAATGGACGGGACTTAAATGACATTCAATTGCATTTGCTTGTGACGAATCGCCTGGACGACTTAAACTCAATCTTGCCATAATTGATTGAATGCCATCGCTAATACGTCGACGTGACGGCGAAACAAGTTCGGTCAATGGAGTTGAAGATGCCGACGTTGAAGCAGATGGATCGGAATCAGTCGAAATGGGTTCCTTAAAAAATTATATCAATTGTGAGATGCTGGTCCGGTGAGATTATCACAATTCATATTTGACGAGGCTCTTTTTTCGGACAAAACTCGGGATTCAATAAATTCATTAATAATTTATTATCAGAGGTTTTTTCAGCACATTAAGCCTTTTTAAGAACCTCTCGCATTTATCTTGTTATTAGGAACCGACCGAAATTTCGGCCAAAAGCCAGCCGAAATTTAAGTTTGGAAAGATGGGATGACACTAGTCTATATACTAAAAAAAAGTCGAATGAGATTCGCAAAGGGGAAAATGAAGTGATTATTTTTAGAGGGAAAATATACTAAAAAAAAAAAAAAATATTTTAAATAATATGAATTTTGTATAGAAAATTTTGAGGAAAAGTTTAAAACAAGTTTCGGTTTTAAAATTGGAGCCGAAATTCGGTTTCGGCTGAAAATCTTGTTTCGGTCAGACCCTACTTGTTATGTGCCTTCTATTCCTTACAAAATTTGTATGTGGATAAGAAAAAGAAGGCATATATATATATATGTATATATATATATATATATCAAGAAAAATGAGAGAGGCTATGATGAAGGAAGGCTTAATGAGACAAAAAAAACCTCTGATAATAAATTATTAATGAATTTATTTAACCACTCAGCTTCCATCCTGAGAATTGTCCGGAAAAAGAGCATCGTCAAACGAAAAATTATTCAAAATTAAAAGAAGAAATTTAGAAAAATAAAATCTTACTTTGACAACACGAGATGCTTTTACTCGGAATTTGACCAATAAATCAACCATTCTGTAATTTCCAAGAAGAGATGCAACGTAAAGAACACTCTGGCTTCTCACATCTTTACTATTAATATCAAATGCAAAATCGTATTCCCAATCGCCAGTTAGATCCCTTCAAATAAAAAATGAATTAATTGTTTGGAACGAGATGAAATAAAAAAAATAACTTACCGAAATTTATTCATTAAATGGGGCGGGTAGGCAAACTTTAATAGCATTTCCATAATATTAACATGTCCGTTGATACAACAGGCATGAACAGGCAGCCATTTCTCAACTGTTGGCTGCTGAATCAATTCAGGAAATCGCTGAAAATGAAAACCCCTAATTAGTGAATAGTGAATATTTTAACAAATAAAATCTCCACGATGTGTACCTTTAGAAGAAGATTTACAATCTCTTTTCGGCCATGATAAGAGGCAATATAGAGAGGGGAATATTTTGTCACAGGGTGAACTCGGCCATCAGCTCCGTGATCAAGGAGAGTCTTCACGACGTCGGGACGTCCAACTTCACAGGCACTAGAAACAAAAATCAAAATTGATAGTCTCTCCTTTAGTCCTTTAGTCCTTTAGTTGTTAATAAATTTCTCTATTTCATTTAGAATTATGAATCCGGTAAATGATTGAGATATTAACGCGGATCGCTTGTGCAGAACGAAAACACTCTTCTCTTCTCCCCGCTCTCGGATTTAGCGGTTTATCGGATTTTTATCCGTTACAATCAAATAGCAGAAAATTAGATAGAGGTATTTCTAAAGGAAAATAATAAAATAATGTGATTGTTTATTTTATAGACCACCTGATCCGGACTGGTTAAAAAAAGCATTGCTATCTTCAAAATAGGCCCCTTTTGTGCCAATACAAGATATAAAAAGATGCAAATTTTATAGCTGGAATAGTTGATGAGAAAATGAAAAGAATAGCAGCTAGTGATTGATTATTTCATTTATTAACACCCACTAGGCTGATTAGGCCATCTTCAGAGCTAAATCACACAGGCATTACAATTATATTTAACAAATAAGAGGAATTGTGAATTCCTTGTGGGCTATCAATATAGACACGTAAATAAACATTCAATCATATACTGTAGTTTACTATGAACATATAAATAAGGTATTTATATAATACTATGTAACATATGGCTGAAGCGTAGATGTTGAAAGGGAGAAAAAAAAAAAACAAGAAAATGCAGCCAATGAGCCAATCCCAGATTGGCGAGAGCCCCAGCTCTGATGATGGTCCAAATTTAGGACCGAAACGTTAGCTGTGGGCTGAATCTCATTGGCTGCATTTTCTTGTTTTTTTTTCTTCCTTTCAACATCTACGCTTCAGCCATATGTAACATCCCTCCTGTTACATAGTATTATATAAATACCTTATTTATATGTTCAATAGTAAACTACAGTATATGATTGAATATTTATTTGCTTGCCTATATTGACAGCCCTAAAAAGAATTTACAATTCTTCTTATTTGTAAAATATAATTGTAATGACTGTGTGATTTATCTCTGAAGATAGCCTAATCAGCCTAGTGGGTCTTAATAAATGAAATAATCAATCACTAGCTGCTATTCTTTTCATTTCCTAATCAACGCTTAATCCAATATGTTAGAGGCCTCAATCGACTCCTGGCGCGAACACACCCGGGAGTGGATTTGTGAGTTTCGAAAAGAGAAAAAAGTCACTTTGGCCAAAAATCAGAGACCATGGTGAAAAATTTATGAATTGTCTGCCCACAAATCCGGACGAAACGAATTAATTAACATAGACGCCTCAAAACGGCCCAGAAGTAGGCCTATTTATTCTTTCCTATTTGACCGTTTAAAAAAAGGTTTTGGTCAAACTTGATCATAAGGTATACTAATAACCAGAGTAATATGAAGAGTGACCTTTGAATGTACAGTGAGGGTCAAAATTAAGTCCCACCCATACGTTTTCTACTTGTGATTATTTCATTGTTTTTAAAAAAAATATTAAATATTTTTTATTGGAAACTTTCATGATTCAAACCTAGAAAATTTCCAATAAAGATTTTCGTTTTCTTTTATAAAAACAATGAAATAATCACAAGTAGAAAACACATGGGTGGGACATAATATTGTCCTTCACTATACATATAGTAGATAAAGCGACAAAGGCACTTGATTTACCAGCAAAAATATATTCCCAAAAAAAAGCAAAAATGGACAAACTATGAATAAAAAAATTTGTTTGTCTTCACGTGGAATATATACGATTATTTTGACCACGTTTAGATTGATTACTAACATGAAAAGAAGAGTGTTGGAGCCGCTAGGAGCCATGTTGACAACAAGCTCCGCTTCGGCAGGGCTGGAAGCATTTGGAGGCTCGAGGAGACTCTTCACCTGGCTGGAATCGCCTTGGGCACATGCCTCCCGGAGGGTGGCATGCCACTGCTGTCGAGCCACCTCTTTTGCATCTACAACACACAACATTTAGAAATCAAATTAAGGATAATGAAAGCAGCGAGAGTTGCAAAAAAAAAATATCATTAATTATCACTAAAAATGAAAGTGAATTCAAGTTTATTTGAATTTCTAATTAAAAAAAAAAAAAAACATTTTTATTGCTCGCTAGTGATTAATTTAGAAATGGCAAATAGCCCGGGTGTCACGCATCCCGATCAGAACGACTTCCCTTAATATTAACTAATTGTTCTGTTCATAAGCATTCATTTATTCGCAAAGGCTAGAGATGTTGACAAATGTCAATCTATAAGGATAGTCAAGCCACGGGGCGCGGGTTCGAATCCGATTAATTTATTTAAATCATTTGAATACCAAATGGTATAAATAAATATGCTTCGACCCTCTAAAACAGAGGTCGCCAAAGTGATCTATATAGAGCCTCAGGGGTCTATTTAACAAAAGCGGGGGTCCAAGAAAAAATCACACGTACTTATTATTTAATAAATATTAAGGTAATTAAATTTCATCATTTATATATTTTTCATAAAACTAATGTTTAAAATCATAAAATAAATGTACGTAGGATCAATATCAATTTTTTTTTCTCTTATTTCGTAAGGTTTCTTACAATATTGATTTATTATTACTAGTGAAGCAATAATTAAGATTAATGACACTCAGGCAGAGACGGAATAAAAGGGGGAGGCACCCCCCCCCCCCGCAGAGCAGAGAATTTTCTCTTAGCTTCGGCTTCATTTATTGTACATTTTTATCCCCCCTCCTGTACATTGAATCTTTCAACCGCCACCACCACCGACAAAATTGCATTAATCCATCCCTGCACTCGGGACATTTCTCTGTTTCTAATAAAGATATTGGTGACAAGATTCAGCATCGCCTCAAAACAAAGAATTGCATGTTTATGCTTATTCCTATTCAAGAAAATAAAGGTATATTAAAATTTTTTTTTTTTAATTTTCAATAGGGTTTCTAAATTTCTTTTTCAATCAATAAATTAGGGTCCGACCGAATCAAGATTTTCAACCGAAACCGAATTTCGGCCTCAATCTTAGTTTCGGCCGAAACCGTAACCGAAACCGAAACTTGTATTTCCTATAAAAAAAATTCATATTATTTTATCTTTTTGTTTTTAAATTTTTCTCCCTCCCGTGATAATTATTTTACCTTTTTTAGGAAGACTAAATTTTTTTTCGAACCTTTTCCGCCTTTGCAAATCATTTGACCTTTTTTTTTTTTGGCATGCGAGTCTCATCCCATCTCTTTCAGACTCAGGTTTCGGCCGGCCGAAACCAGAATTTTTGGCCGAAACTGTAACCGAAACAGAATATTCGGACGGTTTCTACAATAAATAAATAGAGCTTTATTTTCTTGAATAGAAATAGGCATTAAAATGCAATTCTTTGTTTTGAGGGGACACACAGACAGATAGGCAGACCATGTCGCGAAACCTTTTCTGGGGACCTCAAAACGTGTATATCCATCAAAATCTCGACATCTGATTTTTGACATGGATCCAATAGGGCCTACTTTCTCTCTCTATATATATTATAATAATATCCAGAAATATCATTTGAATTTGAACCTAGTTCGATAAATTCCTCAACAAAATAGTTGGAAGCCTCGAGGGCGATTTCCGGAGCATGTTGTTGTTCTTCAAGGGAACGTTTATGCTTTGATCGCTTCATCAACTTTTTAAATGACATTCTTGATCACAATGTTGATACAAACTCCTCCACCAACAACAACAACAACACATTTTGTTCAAGTCCACTAATGCACTGATCATTTCATCAACTGCTTTGTTTCTTGAATCCGTTGGGAAAAGCGGAGAAGTAATTTAATAACAACATCGGGGAGCATAGCGGCAATTTTTCCATCTCGGTGAACACAACAAGTGAAAGATGAGAACTTGACTTAATTATAATAATATTCTCGATCCTTAATGAGATCAGATTTCCAGCCATTCATAAAGAGACAGCTAGCTCCGTGTAATCGGTTTAAGAAGAGGGTTAACCTCCTCCTCGTCCTCGCCACTTTTGGAGAATCCATGCCATCGATCGGTCGCTCGCTGCGTCTATCAACTAAACTAAAAATATAGGCTAACTTCAAGAGCTAAGCCATTTGGTTTTCTATTTAAATTTCATTTAAAAAAAAAAAGATTAATTATCTAAGAAAGAGAATTAATAAGCAATAATTGGCTTGAAAGCAAATTTATGAGAACGAGTTTTGTTATTGTTTCTCCCTACTTTGTGGGAATATTCAAAATGTGCTTTTTTCTAATTAGTCTATTAGTCTTTTTAATCAAACCTGATTTAAATAAATTATTCTAAAGACAATGTGGAGGAAGGCCGTAATACAGATTAAAGACGAAATGAAACAAGACTTCTATCGGCCCGAATTATTTATTTTTCCTCCGTCGACGTTTCGAGGACTAAACGTCACCCATCTTCAGGACAATGGTGTTGAAAAATTATTTTCTCTGCCTCCTTCAGTTGTTATGTATGTTAGACTGTTAGTATACTTTATACTATACAGATTCCTCTGCGTATACATACCCTGAGCCACCATCAGAGTACTCTGGTTCTCAGGAAATGTATACGCAGAGGAATCTGTATAGTATAAAGTATACTAACAGTCTAACATACATAACAACTGAAGGAGGCAGAGAAAAGAATTTTTTAACACCATTGTCCTGAAGATGGGTGACGTTTAGTCCCCGAAACGTCGACAGAGGAAAAATAAATAATTCAGGCCGATGGAAGTCTTGTTTCATTTCGTCTTTAAATTATTCTATTATTCTGCTGAAAAGCATATGTTTTATAGAAAAAAATCCAAATAGAAGCGTAGTTAGAGGAAGTAGAAAAGTCTATAATGGTAGGACCATTTCCTGGCTTCCAATATCTGTGATTTAATTTATATAATTATAAATTAATTAATAATTTTAACATCAAAACATTGAATGACAAAGATGACGCCAGGATCCCATTTATTTACCCGAGCTGTTTCCGTTCACAAAAACACACACCTCAAACCCCAGGCCGTAGCCATCTACCGGCACCACGTGGAGTTACATTATTTCCTATCGCAAACTCCTCTTTTTTTTTTTTTTTTTTTTTTTGGAATGGGTGCATAAGGTCCGAAGACCTATAATGACCAATAGTCACATGCAGCCAGGAAGAAAATAAAAACAAAAGGAGAAGCATAAAGGGGAAACTCAACTGCGGGAACTGAGAAGATGCCTGTTGAGGTTAGACTTGAAAGTCTGAAGATTGTAGGTTTTGGGGAAGATAGACGCAGGGAGCTTGTTCCAATCACGGGAGGTCATGGGGACAAAGGAAGAATGAAATTGATTTGTTCTGTTAGTCGTGATAGGGATGCTGGGAAGATGCCTCTCTTGTGTTCCGTGAATATGTTGCATTGGGTGGGATAATTGATTTTAATTCGGCAGAGCATTGACCATGGTAATACCTGTGCTCCTGTGTGCATTTCTAGCTAACGAGCTAATCTGGTTCCTTTTATCTACCCTCTTCTATGGTGGAGGGGATGTCCTGGATTGAGGAGGGACTCTCTGCTCAGCACCGACTCCTTTCGAAGGATGCATCACTGAGAGGGACGTCCCTTCCACAGGACGGGATGTCACAGCAACTTCCTCGCCTCGTAGAGTTGCCTGGGGAGATCCAATATTCCAATCCAGTGCCTGCTTGAGGATTTGTTTACATTAAATAAATATTGTTATTTAATGAAAAATCCGCACGCCCAGGGTTTGAACAAGGATTTCCCCCCCAGCAAAGTTAATTGAAATCATAGGCGTAGTCAGGGGGGTTCAAACCCCCCTCCCCCATGGGACCCAAGACATGACTAGATATTTAAGCTCTATAAGGGTAAGAGAAAGTAAAATATAATAATTTACTCTAGCTAAAAAAAAAACAAACAAAATGATTTGTAAATACCCTAAAATAAAATTTTTGAAAACAATTTTCTTGAACCCCCCTCATCAACAATATATGGCTACGCCTATGATTGAAATAATTGCTTATTACTATGCTAAGCGAAACGATGTTCTTAATATTTAGATAATTTAATTAATCATAATTATCTTAGATTATTTTAAAGAATGTGAAAGCAGATAAAATGAATTTACGGATGTTAGTTTCAAAGTTTTTTTTTTAACCTTTAAATGGGACAATTCCATAAATAATAAAAAAAATCTCCATTGAATTAGAGTGAATTTAAATATTTAAAAAATAATTTTCTTTTTTACTTTGGGCCAATTTCACAAAGAAATCCCGCTTCCAAAATCGGCCCCCATCTTACAACCCAAAAAGACAAGGTCTTTGGCCCCAAGTTTATTGCGACCATCTGAGGTCAGCACACGAGAATTGATCAGAAGAGACTCATCTATATAAAATAAAATTTCCCATTAAGATATAATGATATTCTATTCATCAAATATTCATCTTTTATATATAACAAACATTTGAAATTGTGTCAGCGGGAAAGCTTGGGAAACAAAGATGAAGGACATCAAAAATATATCTAATAAACTAAACTAGGTATAGGCTACTTGCAAAATGACTGGGCTCAGCACAAATCCTATCTCGTTGCTGAGTGTCAATCCAAGAGAAAACAAGCTGATGCCAGTAGAACTAAAGACTAGCTATTATCTCCTACAAGGAGCTAACTTTGGCGCACATTGCTGAATTTTAATAATAATGTTTAATGAAAAGGCGAAGAAAAAAAAATGGACTTAAATCGGTGTAGAAATTATTTATAGAATATATTCTCAGAACAAGGATCATTTCGTACCTCACAATCCATCAATGCAATCATGTTCATACAACAATAGTGATCCCGCGTGCAGGAGGCACGACACGACCTTTGTCCTGAGAATGGGTGACGTATGGTTCCCAAAACGGGCCGAATTAAGTCCATTTTGTTCTCCACTCTTCTGTGAATTGGAGGGCCTTCCACAAGATGATATTTATATTTAATTTGGTTTGGGTTGTAACGTGCAAACTCACAAACATATGGAAAAACCTCAATAAATTAGAAATAGTAATGCATTGAATTCACGATTATTACTGGCTTCGCTACAACAACTGGAAGATAATAATAAGATTTTTGCTCTGGGGCATGGCCTCTTGGAGCATTTAGGGTGATACAAATTTTACTTTCTCTTACCTCTATATATGTTAATATATATAGAGAGAAAGTATTGGATTCATGTCAAAAATCCGATGTCGAGATTTTGATGGATCTTCACGTTTTGAGGTCCCCTGAATCCAAAAAAGTGGTTTTCGCGACATGGTCTGTCTGTGTGTTCAATTTTAAGCATGAGCTACGAGGTTGAAATTTTATATTTAAGTTAAACACCCCCCAGGACCGGAAAAATAAGCTTTTAATCAAAATCGGCCAAAGAGTACTAGTACTTTACTGATTTACTTTTTCATTTTGTTTCGATTTTCTCAAAATTCGCTCTAACGATTTTGAAAATCAATTATTTTTTAGATGCTCTTTCAAATGTATTTTCTCATTTTGGCATTGAAAATTGTTTGAAGCACACTTTACTCTTGTACTTCATAGAAAAGAAATGGTTGCTATGGTAACAGAATATAAATATTTTTCTATATTTATATATTTTATATCTTGAATTCTGCCCTCGGGCTTGGCGTAGTTGGTAGCGCGACTGCCTTGTATAGCAAGGGTTGAGGGTTCGGATCCCGGGCAGTCCGATGATTTTATTTGGATACCAAATGGCTTAAATAAGAATGCCTGGACATCAATATATATATATTCATAATAACGGTTATCGTATAAAATCTTATATGTCCTAAAATGCCGAAAAGACTGTGTGAATGGGAAAAAAGTGTGAATGTTTAAAAAAAAAATATCTTGAATTCTAATATATCGGCGGAAACTAAAGATATGTCAAGACAAAAATCTGGTGTGACAAACAGAGGTAAGAGAAAGTTGTGTGTTGTGCGACCACACCCACCAGATCTTTATAACATCGACTCCACTCCCTCCCCAGCCCGTTTGCTCAACCAGTAGGGGCCTAGAAAATCGACTCTTAAATATGGTTATCGTTCTGGAACCTCTTATCGACTGCGGGATGCCGCTGCACTACCTGACGGACTCGAGAGCAAACGATCTGCTGAACGCCGTCGAGCGGCTGGGCACAAATAAGAGGGTCGTTCCTTTGTTCTCCAAAAGAACAAACACATAATACATTAAGAAATACTTTCGTCCATTCTAGAGTTTCAGCAAACCCAGTTTGTTATAGTAGGGCGTTTATGTGCTGATGTGGTCGATCGGAACTCTAAATATAAAGCTCACACAGGAACTTTGAAACTTCCTCTATAGACAGATCGTTATATACGAGGCAGTTTCTTTTTGGCAGGCTCTCTTCGATTCTTTTGAATTGTTGAAGATTTCTCTATACTTTTTTTGAAACCTCTGCGAGGTGCTCTTCCCAGCTGTCGAACACAACGCCCAAGTTTTTGACGGATTTTGAGTAGGGTACAACTTTGTTCCTTATTTTTGTCTATTTAAATACATATACACAGAAAGTTTATTTCCTATTGCAGGTGTTAGGCAATTAATTCAATAAAGATGACTTTATTTTTTTGGGGAAAAGTTTTATTCCGACGACCAGCTAGCGCTAACCTTCTGGTTTCGGCCACAGAGGGCCATCGTCAGGCCTGTGAAACAATTTTTTATAATCAACAGGTTAGTCAAAGTGGAATAGCATTATGCATAATCGGAATAAAAATTTTCCCCATAAAAATAAAGTCATCTTTATTGAATTAATTGCCTAACACCTGCAATAGGAAATAAACTTCCTGTGTATATATATTAATATATTCCTACATCTCCTGGATTCTACTTAAATACGCCAACAATAATAACGTTCATTTTTTAGGCCTTTGTCATCTAGAAATGGTCTCCATGTCGTCGTTCAACCACGACACCATCGCCCCTGAGGAAACTGACAGCGCTCCATCACCTCCAGCCACTCTTTGATGCCTACCAACCAAGTTCCGTTCCGGAACCAGCCCAGGGATGTGCAAGAGAATCTTCCTGAATGCACGAATTAATTTAGATGACAACGTGATTGAGAATTAAACTTGAAGATAATTATCAGGCCAATTTATTTAGATCGACTCCTCCCGTTATAAGTCAACGTTTCGGAGTACTAACGACCCCTTCTTCAGGACCATGCGGGGTCAATAATTAAATTTGCTCTCAATTTCGTCATAGTATTGTACATTGTTAATAATCATTGAAAAATAATTATTTTTCTGGTTGATTGCATTCAGTTATATGAGCATCTGCGAAATCATTATTAACAATGTACAAAATTATGACGAAATTGAGAGTAAATTTAATTATTGACCGGGCCTGATCCTGAAGAATGACTCCGAAACGTTGACTTAAAGCGGATGGAGTCGATCTAAATAAATTGGCCTGATAATTATCTCCAAATTTAATTATTAACAACCTTCTCAATCATATTATTCACCAGGTTCATCTGAGATGACAAACTTTATATTTTTTTTTTTTTTTTTAAACACACACTTTTTTCCCATTCACACACACATACACACAGTATTTTCGGCAACTTGGGCCATATAAAAGACTTTGACGATAACCGTTATTATTGGGGGTCTATTTAAGCCATTTGGTATCAACCTTTATATTTATAGAAGGGGAAGTAAAACACGGACCCTTGGATTATACACGTAAATAAGATTCCCAATATGTTTAGCCTCATCTGTGGCGTTCCAAGGAAAATACAAAAAAAAAAAAAACGATGATTTACCTGCCGTTTCTTTAAGTAGATACATGCATTCAGCGTGGTCACATTTCTCGGCGAGATCTAGAGGTGTTAATCCGTTCGAGTCACGAGAAACTAAATCCGCTCCATGGGAAAGAAGGATGCGAACATTGCCGACAAACCCGTGCTCCGAACACACATGGAGCGGCGTCTAAAAGAAGAAATGAGGAAATAAATAAATATTGAAATTTATATTAATTTTAAATTTGAAAAATAAATTCTTACTCGATTTTCTCCTCTGGGTCCACAAGATATGTTAGCATCCGCTAAAAATTACAAAGATTCCATTAATCAGTGCATATCTTTGTTCTATAGAACTACTATTTTGATATGCCAAGCATCCCTTTGATATTATCTATTATATGTAATAGCTTTATTTATTTTAGACTATTCATTAAAAACTTTTTAATTCTTTTGATGTGCCTGGAGACTCGAGATGTGAATCGGTTCGATTTCAGAGTACTTTTAAATACATTTTCAATTAATTTCTGGGCATCAAGGGGATGTTGAATTTTATTAGAATAAATAAAAGAATTTACCGCCCGCTCGCAAAAGAACTGCCAAACATCGGGATTCCTCAGTGCAGGCTGCCGCATGAAGAGGAGTTCTGCCCCAAGAATCCTGGCTATTTATATGAGCAAGTTGGTCTCCACGAAGAAGATCCTCGAGGAGTTCGGCATTGTCCCAGAGAGCTGCCTAAAAATAACATAAATGGATGAAAAAAAAAAATTTAAATGCTTCGCACTAACTATAAAATATTAATGAAGTTAGTGAGTTCATTAATATTTTGAAAATTAAAGAATTTGGCCTAAAAGCTTTTGATTATTAGATTGCTTTGATTTTGTATCTTTCTTTCCAATTGTTTAAAAATAATATTCTTTGAAAGTGATTATTAGAAAAATTTAATAATATTATATAAATATACTTGATGATAGATTGTTAAATTGGATATTTAAAATCATTTTAATAGTAAAAGATGTGAAAATTCTTCAATCGATATTTTGAATATGATAATAATTTTAAATTTGATGATTGTTTACCTGATGTAAAAGTCTGCCAGGGAAATCTTCATCCTCAGGCGTGACATTTTCCATTTTCAAATGAAAATAACTATTTGCTTGGCATGATTATATTTACAAGTTATAGAGGAAATTAGAATTTAAAAAATAGTTAGAAATTTAGATGTCAATTGGAAAGAGAATTGACAGTAAGAAAGAGTAGTAGTAGTAGTAATAATAAAAATAATAATAATGGCTTCCTAAACCATTGATAATTTAACTCTTCACGTTCATTTATTTCTTAAAATAACAAATTATAATATTTATTAATCGTATCAAAGTGATTTATATCTGATTTATACAAAGGGAATTTATATTTAAATAGCTATTTTATTTGTTAAAGGATTCTGAAATTTTTTCAAATGTTACTACATTCGCAAAACAGTTTAATATTTTACCGGCAAAATTTAAATTTGCTAAAATTTGGTAGATAAAACGAATATGTAGACCCAATATTAACCGAGATACGGCCGATCAAAGTTTGTATTTGTTTTACATTTCGAGAAACTTTGTCCAATTACAATGGGAATAATTTACAAATTAGAAGTCAATCAATTTCTAGAGCAGAAATAAGAATTGACTCAAGTAAATCGGTTTAATGGACTATTTGGAAAAGGATTTGTCTTAAAAAATTTCATCTATAAAACAAATTTATTTTTATTTATTTAAATTAAAAATTTTTTTACATAGAACATCAAGATTTCTTACAATAGAAGGCTTCTATTTTTTTTTTTATATGTCACATATAGGTATATATTTGGTTCATAAATTTTTCAAATGAATATAGACGACTTAATATTTGAATATCACAGAGTTAAGTGGATCATTTAAGAAAAAAATTATATCAAAAAAAGATCTTTATTTTGGTTTGAGCATTTCTCTTATAAATAATTAGTACTAAAATTAAATAAATAAAAGATTTTTTGAAGACTAAAATAAATAACTCTTGCAATCGTGAGTTGAAGACAACTCAGGTTCAAATCCCAGCAAGGGCAAAAATTTATGTGATGCCTCCTTCTGACCTGGACCGTTCCTGGTTTTGTTGCCAGCCCCGTGCCAGGAATTAAGGCGCCTCTCTCCCTGCTGGAGATCCCGCAGGTCAAATATAGGGAATAAATTAAACCCTGGTGCCATTTATTTGAAAATATGGATTTCATGGGAGCAATAAGTATCTCATCAGCTCTTTGTGTAATTATAGGGGGAATTTGAGTCAGTTTTGTATCTAGTATTTTTCATTTTAAATGAATTATTGGATCTTAATTGGGATTATTATAAGCGCATGACTTGTTCGCGTCACCGCACGGCCGAAAATACCCCAAGATTTCCGTAGGGTTTTAATTCTTCTTATTGTTGAAAGATGGTAGCATTATCTAATTATATAATATTAATTAGAATTAAAAGGATTGGCTACCAATTCATTTGAAACAAATAGAGATGGGGTCTAAATGGCCTTCCAAGCCGAAAAATACCTTAAATAAAATAAAAAATAGAATTAAACTCTTCGGAAATGTTTGGCCGTGCGGCGACGATCGCTTCTGCGCTTCTTCTATATGAGCCAATAAGATCCAATAATTCATTTAAAATGATAAATCTTAATTATAGGAAAAAAAAATTGCAACTTTCTTTTTGGCTGGCTCGGAGGGCACACCCATCAGGAACGGCCCTATTTGTGAGAAAGGAAACGCGGGCAGCTACAACATCAGTATCATTCCTCACAACACTGAGAAGAGAAAAAGAAGAAATTGGCTATAATGTTTTATAAGAAAAGTAAATAAAAATAAATAGTAATACTGAAAATAAGATAATTTAGTATAATATTATTGAATAAAATATTTCCAAATCAAACTTTTAATTTTTATATATATATACTTCACTTAATAATAATAAAAGAAAAAAGTTTAATTTCAGAAAGTTTGATAAAATATTTATTTTTAATCCAGAATATTAGCTACAAAGAGTTTTTAGTTTAGAATATTTATAAATATGTTCTCCAGAGGCATAGATTCTAACTTTGTATATAAATAAATGGAAATTCAAAAGCTTCTCTCTCTATGGTGAGTAGATTGCATCTTTTAGGCCATGTCCAGATGAGGCGTTTTACGCGCATACTCGAGATACTAGAGCTACATATTGTTGCCATGTTATGCAATGGTGTGTCAAAGACCAAACATCGAGTTTTGAGAAAATCAATAAAGTTTTTTGTTTACATTGGATTATATATAATTTTTCTTGTCAATTGTGCAAGTAAGTAAGTAGTTTTTTTAGGACATATTTCATAGAAAATACTATTAATTAAAGCATTTGAAACAATATTCCGTGCTTAACTCAATTTTGAATTTTTTGGTCTTTGACACACCATTGCATAACGGGGCCCATATATTGCGTCCAGATGCGCGTTTCCTCACTCGCCCGTTGTACGCGCGAGTCGAGATACTCGGGGGGCCATTGTTGCCAGTACTACGCGCGAGTCCGTTGCGAGTAAACGTATTTGATTTGAAATGGAGCGTCATAACTTCGATCCCTCCCAGCTTTGAAACGGGCGTAATACGCGGTATCTGGACGCAATAGAAAATTTAAACGCCTCATCTGGACATGGCCTAAAGCCTAGCACACACCTAGCGATTTTGTCTGACCAAATGGACGCTGACCAATTAAACGTAATTCTGAACACACAAAAAACAGCCAATGAATTTCCAAATATTTTTAGAAAGAAACCAAAATTGGATCTCGAATATTTTTTTTTCTTTTATGCAATTTTTTAAAATAATATTAATAAATTTTTAGAAGATATATATAACGTCGTAAACGAAAAAAATGGAGCATTTATTAATATTTAAAAAAAATGAAATTTTAATAAACGCGCTGTACTGGGACATATTAAGGTGCGTTAATTTCAAACTCCACAATGATTTCTTTATCGTTTTTGCTAATTCATCTCCAAGATCAAGGAAGGATTTCTTTGAGGAGCTTTCCTCTCGCTTCTAACGCACGAAACAGGAGACGGATTCATTTCATTTCGATTAGGGTTGGATTTTGGAGATTTCACAAAAATAATCGCAAGTTGAGTATTTGAATAATTTCGAGATGCAACTTTTTCTGGAAAAATACTTTTGTTTAAATTCATTACTATTTAAGGAGATCAAACACAGCCATAATAAAGTGGCAAAAGACCTTTTTCTTTTTTTTTAAGTTAAATTTCAAGGTTCATAGGTCATTTAGCGTAAGGCCACAGACATGAGACAATCATACCATGTTTACATTTTATATAATAGAAATCTAATAACAAAAGTTATTGCTTGAAATATCAAATTTCATTATTACAGATGATTTGATCAATAAAGTAGTTCTCAAACCAATGACGTAACTAGCGTAATTAGCGTTTGCTCCGCCCGGCCCCCGGGACAGGCGGCCCCTTTTTAGTTACGCCAGAGAAAGTTCGGCTAATATAAAGAATATAAGTGGATAGTTGTGTTTTTTTCTTTTACCTTTCTCTTTATTAGCCCAAAAAAGAGCGCGGAAAGTCAATTTGGAGCAAATATCTCTGAAAATAACGAAAACTTTGAATTTAACTTTTAAAATATGTAGTTTAAATTACTTCCCCCCCCCCCCCCAGAGTTTTTTATTGATCTATTGAATTTCTCAGCTAAATAAACAGTAATAGAGCTATTTTTGTTTGGTTACTAGAATATTAAATAAAAAATAGTAAAAAAAATTTTGTTTATTTATCTGCCATTAACGGTATTGAAGCTAACTTCTAAAATTTCCCTATTGTATATTTTTTATAGCTTCTTTTTTCATATATATTTATTTATTTATTTACTATTACACAGGCAATTAGCCCAAATACAAATATATTTACATTTCTTCACTTTTGTTGCATTGATTAACATAAATACATTCATTAGGCCTTTGAAATAAATTAATTGTGGGTATGTCCATGTTCGGACAACGATCACCATTTCCCAATCTGGATAATCTAGCAATAGGGGAGGAGAGACCATACCATGTCCTGTGCGCTGCAACTACCCAACTAAAATAACTCTATTTCTGGATTAAATAAGTTAAATAACATTTTTTATAGGACAAAGTCATTTTAATATTTCTTCAAAATTGTCGTTATATTTAGAGATTTTTGGTTTCCGCGCTCATTTTAAGGCTAATCAAGAGAAAAAGTCACCTATCATAGAAAACGAGTCACTTTCTTAATCTTTATATTAGCCTTTACTCGCGCCCTAGGCAGATATTTAAAGTCTAGCGGCATATAAATTAAGTAACTTAATAAACAGTTTAGAGGAAATTTGCATATAAATATATATAGAGCCTATTTAAGTAAGAATCAACATTATTTTTTTCAAGTTTTAGTTTGAGAACAACAAACTAACATTCTATATATATATTCTAATTTCTTAATTACTATTCTCTTTTGTTTTTAAACTGGAGTTAACAATCTCAAAAAATGGTCTTATAGAAAGGCATCTAGAGGTACTAAAATTAATTGATTTTTTAATTACTAAAAATAGACATCTATTTATAGAAGAAAGCAAATACAGGTGTGTACTATCTCAAATTTCTTCTTTGCAAAAATCTTTGATTTTATTAAATAAAATAATTTTTGTTCTTTGCAATAAGAAATTTTTTCTAGATAAAACAATAAAAAAAAAGACAAATTGGAATGTAAAAAAGTATAAAACAAATTAATTAATAAATGGATCTCGTTAATAGAAAAAACAGAGTAAATAGGATATGGAAATGCAGGCAGCCAAAATGAAAAACACTCTCGATACTCTGTGAACGTTCAGACGTTTCGGGTAAAATTTATTCACCCATCTTCAGTGAACAGTTCTAGTGAGAGAGGTTAAGTTAAGTCACTAGAACTGTGAACGTTCAGACGTTTCGGGTAAAATTTATTCACCCATCTTCAGTGAACAGTTCTAGTGAGAGAGAGTTAAGTTAAGTCACTAGAACTGTGAACGTTCAGACGTTTCGGGTAAAATTTATTCACCCATCTTCAGTGAACAGTTCTAGTGACTTAACTTAACTCTCTCTCACTAGAACTGTTCACTGAAGATGGGTGAATAAATTTTACCCGAAACGTCTGAACGTTCACAGAGTATCGAGAGTGTTTTTCATTTTGGCTGCCTGCATTTCCATATCCTATTTACAAATATTTCCAGCCATTAAATATTATTATATCTGAAAAAACAGAGTATTTCTAGTGTCTATTATTTGAAATTAAAACGAAATCTCAGAAAACCTCGAAATTCCAATATAACAGGTAAATGATTAATAAGAGGGAGAAATACTGAATGAAAACGCAAAAAAAGAGGAGGGGAGGGGGTAAATGCCTCCTCCCCTCCTTTGTTAAAATAGAAATCTTAAATTTCAAAATGAACAGAGTTACAAGCGAGAAGGATGGCAAAATAAAAGCAGATCCTTCCATGTACGTTCGTGTGCTTATTTGTTTATAAAAACGGAAGCAGCGTCGACTTGAAAGGGAAATCCTCTTTTGCCCTCCTTTTCGAAATGTTTTCATTTTGAAGCCCTCAATCTAATGAATTCACATATTTTATTCCATCTTTTATTTTTGTACTCTTTCTTTTTTTTATTTAATAGTGAGCAAAGTTGAATTTGCCTTCCGTTCCTGGACAACCCTGTTTAAATTTAACAATTTATCAACATTTTAGATTTATTAACAATTTCTTTATTCCATTAACATTTAAATTACTTGGTATAAAAAAAATTAAAAGTCAACATTTGCCATTCTATTCTTAATTACCGTGAATCGGTGTGAGGGGGGGGGGGGGGGGGGGTAAATTTGCACTTCGCTCGTAGGCCTACTATAAAATTTAACTAATAGACAATAGTATAACTATGTTAACCATTAAATATTGCACATTGGGGGGGGGGGGATTCAAGGAGGTCCCAACTTTCATTCAATTTCCAAGTTGCCTTTGGCAACTAGAGACCATCAAAATTTTAAAGAAACAATACAAAGGACATGAAATTTCAAATGAGATGAAATGTAAATAAAATCCCCAGACTAGCTCAATTGATTGGCCGTTTTTTTGAAAACTCTCTAAATGGGACATCACAGACTCCCCCCCCTTCCCCCCCCCTCGTTATTCTAGTCATGTGTATGATGTCCCCGTTTATTCTTTTAATCCCTATACAAATATTTCTTTAGGCCTAAATGTAAGAAAAGTGGATTTTCCTAACGACACCAATTCAATCATCAAGAAAATTCAGAGTGTGCGCTACAAACGTCATGGCTATTAATAAGGGATTGTATTTTTATTTTTTTTTATTATCATCTGCCATCGAGTCCAGAAAAAATAGAGAATCGCCCAAATCGGATGGGAACAAATCACGGAAGCAGAATCCCAATTTATCAAAAATGTTCAACTCATTCTTATATTTTCATTCGTCTTTTTAGGCATCCGATCTTTTTTTTTATTTAGCTAACTCTCGGCATCGGAGGCCATTTATTTCAATTGATTGGTAGCCAAAACGGCACGCTAGTCAACTCGCTGCTGATTCCCCCCTAAAAAAGAATTACTAGGGTTCCGATTTAGATGCATAATAGCAAAGAAAATTTTTTTGATGAAGAAGTCACCCTTCTTTCGCCTCCAAAGAATAATACAAAGATTTTAACTGATAATTTTTTGCTTTAATGCAAACAAATCCGAACCCTAATTATAAAATAAATCCCGAATAAGCAAATTATTTTTTCTGACCCAATGTCCATATGAAAATTAATTTTCTAAATTCTGAATCCGTCATGTGAACTAGGGGGGGGGGGGGGGAATTCTTTGCTTCCTCCACACAATCTGAGATTCTCCTAAATATGCACAAAACAATTTTTTTTTCCTTTCAAAATATATTTATATATAAAAGAGATGTTCATTTTATTTTAATTAAAAATATTTAATAAATGACTAGCAGTATATATCAATATATCAATATTTGGCTTAGGGAAGGTGTTTTTATAATAAAAAAGATTCGTAGCAAAAATGATAGTCAACGCAATTAATTTTGTTAGGCACATAAACAAAAGAAGAGTACAGTGAAAAGAAAAAAAAATTCTCTATTTATATAAAATAATAAAAATGCGAGAAAAGGAGATTTTAAATCCTTATTAAAAAAAGATCTCTCAAAAAACTTAAAAAAAAAATAAAATTATGACTTTTAATAAATGACTAGATATCGTTTATAAAAAAAATAGGAAATTTTAAAATTTTTCCTATTTAAAAAAATAAAAAAAAATTCTCTGATTCTATAAATATAAATAAATAAATAAATAAAAATTAAAAAAAAGTAGACTGTAAATAATTTACTGGATTGAACAAACAGTGGATGTGCCTTGGCGCTTGTCGAGAAGAGCAGCTCTTCGCTTCATCCCCTCCAAATAGACATCCCGATTGAAGAGACCCGCTGCTAGAGGAATTCTGAAAATGCAAATAATAATCAGGAAAAAATACATTTTTATAATTGAAAATATCCCCTCGAGGCCTTTGGAGATTGTCAATATTCATAAACTTAAAAGTCAAGGGGAAGTGGGTTCGGATCCCAGCCACGTATTTAATCTGATTTGGATATCAATTGGTATATAAATGAGAAATTGCGTCACTAACATAAGAATCTTTATTTACAAATTATTCCCCATGTTTTTTTTTATTTAATATCTTTTTCGGCATCTCTGGCCATTTAGACCCCGACCCTATTTATTTAAATTTACTAGGTTATATTTTTTTTTTTTTTTTTTTTAAACATTCACACTTTTTTCTCATTCACACCCACATGCACCCACACATTCACACAGTCTTTTCGGCAACTTAGGCCATTTAAGACTTTGACGATAACCGTTATGAATATATATTATTTGGGGTCCAGGCATTCTTATTTAAGCCATTTGGTATCCAAATGCCTTAAATAAAATCATCAGACTGCCTGGGCTCCGAACCCGCGACGTTTGGTATACGAGGTTAGCACTCTAACCCCTACACCAAGCCCCGAGGGCCACTAGGTTATATACAGTTAGATAATATTAAGTCTGCGCCACTTGGATTGTGATATGACGTCACATCATTGTTGCCTTTTTCCTATATCGTATTATTGACAAATAAATGTTATCCTTTATACGCACTTTTAAATACATTTAATACTATTATATAATATAATACATATTCGCATAGGCGCAACCAGGGGGGTTTTTAGGGTTTTAACCCCCCCCCCCCCAGGAGATAAAAAAAAAAATCAAAATATATATATTACAAATAGAAAAGAAAAAATATAATCAATTCGGTTCCGCAAAAGAGGAAATGTTCCGCGGGCGGCGCATGGAAAAAAAATTTGGTTCCGCGGGCGGCACATGGGGAAAAATTTGGTCCCACGGGGCGGCAAAATTTTAGCGTCTCTAAAAAAAAAAGGTAAAATATTTTTACGGACTGGAAAAAATTTCCCCGCAAGGCAAAAAAAACTTCGGTTCTGCAAAAAAAAAAAATTTTTCACAGAAAAATATTTGAGATCAGCCCCCCCCCGGAAAACCCCCCCCAGGAGCAAATCCTGGTTGCGCCACTGATATTCGTATATACATTTAATAATATTATGTTTCAAAATATTTTATTAAATATTTTGATACATATAATTTAGGTTTAATCTTAATTAATAAAATATTTAAACGAGAGCCATCGGTCCAAAGTTTAAATTCTTTTTTAATGTTGGTAATTTCAGATAAAAATAAATAAAAATTATACATCCTTATAAAGGCTCGATGTTTACTAATTGGACCCTGTTATGCAATGGTGTGTCAAAGACCAAAAAATTCAAAATTGAGTTAAGCACGGAATATTATTTCAAATGCTTTAATTAATAGTATTTTTTTATGAAATATGTCCTAAAAAAATTTATATTTAATGTTACTTGCACAATTGACAACAAACATTATATATGATCCAATGAAAACAAAAAACTTTAATGTTGATTTTCTCAAAACTCGATGTTTGGTCTTTGACACACCATTGCATAACAGGGCCCAATTATCAGACAGTTAGTTCAATAAGGGATTCACATCTTTCGACCACGAAGGCTAGAATTTCTTCTACCCCCACTCTCCAGTCCCAGTAAGTGGCATGTCATCTTGCTCCTCTTCTCGGTCGCATCACTTTGAAATGTCGACCCGAAAAGAAGGAAAAGCTCTTGGCAATTTGTGTAAAATATCAGCACATTCAAATAATGATTTTTGTGAGTTATTGTGGACGAAAAGAAATTGTAGGAAAGACAAGCAAGAAACTAATTTTGTGTGTCAACAAAACTCACGTGTCAATGCCAGGACGAACAGATGTTTTGAATAGCGCCCAAACTGGTTTATGATCGGATGTGCAAATGCTTTGTACACTTTGGTACATCATACAATCGAGAGGTTGTGAATTTGACGATGAACTTGAAGATCGGCTTTTGTACAAGATCCTATCCGTGTATGCTGGTGCGCGTTGTTTATGTGACGTATCAAAATTATTTGTCCCGGGGTCATATTTATATGTAGGAGGAAATGTGATCTCAGCTTCTCGTAAATTATCTAATAAGGATTCTGTAAAGAAATTTATATATTAAATTAAGTTATTGGTCATCAAATAAAATAAAATAAAATTAACGACCTTGTGGACGAGAATTATTGAGTTGGTCACTTTCAAGGGCTGTAGGGAAATCCTCTTGCAAAACCCATTCTATTAGCTGCTCACGGGGTTGAGATAAACGGAAGTTCAAGTCACCAAACCAAAACACGCAATCAAAATTCTCAGTGACATCTAAAAACACAAAACACAAAAAGTTTAAAATTTGAAAAGTTTTCTTTATTTGCGCCTCTAAGTTCAGCCTAGAATTTTATACTATTTTTATTTTTATTATTTTAAGGGGCCCTTACACGATCAATCATACTGACTGTATTTGAGCGGATTGGCGTTTTGACTGAACGTGTATGGGCAAGACTGAAGACTGATGGCCGTTTTCTTTTTGTTTTTTTATTGTTACTTAGTGGCAGGGAACAAAGTTAGTTTAGTTAAGAAGAAAAATTAGTGGCTTCCCACAGTCGAATGAGCTAAAAAGAACTTTATTCTGACTGATAGTCTGAATGCTACGTGTAAAATTATACTTGAATGAAGAAAATACTGAGGGTTGGACTGATTCAGTCAGACTGACAGTATGATTGATCGTGTAAGGGCCCCTTAACAGTTTAGATTGAGACCAAGTGGCCCAGGAAGTGGGTAGTCCAGGGATTACTCGTCTAGTTAGGATGGAGGGTCCCCGCACCCCTAATTTTTTCCTCTAAACCCCCCTTAAGAGAAAGGGGGATTTTTTGGCCGGGGGGGGGAGGGGGGAAAATAAAAAGAATCAAGGAAGACATCTCAGATGAGGGCACGAGAAGGTTGAGCTGAGCGCCCTTGGATAGAGCGGAGGAGGCCCAGTGAAGAAGGCTAAGCCACTAGGATTAGAGATAGAGCATTTTTATTTTTACCTTTATTTTTATTTCGGCATGGAAGAGTTTTAGGCAAATCTAAAGCTTTTGCAATTCTTTTCATATCAGCTACACGTTCTTTAGATTTTTCTTGATGCGCTGTTAAATGTGACGTAATGAATAAAAAGGAAGTCCCAAAAAGAATAAATCCAATTGCCACGGCTCCTTTTGTTTTAAAAGCCGTACCGGGCCGTACAGAAATACTTGCTTCTTCAGGAACTAGAAATTAAGAATTAAAGAAAAAAAAAGTTAAATATAAAAATATGACCCTCATATAATAATAAAAAGAAAAAATATACCTGAGCAAACCCAGAGAAGATCCCGCCGAATAAAGAGTGCCAAATGAAGGGTACCAAGAGAGGTGCTATGCAATAAAAGATGAGAAGGCCCTAGAGACTCTTGAATTCCGACTTCCCAAGGCCATCGCTCTGGCCAGGCTTCTTGAGTGCCAATTGCAAGGATATCAGGCACATGGCGCAAACCTTCTGGCAAAACTAGCGGGTTCAATTGGTCCGGAGGTGCCTATTATTATTCAAAGGATCTTTTGTTATAAATTTATTCACATTAAAAATTATATAATTTATCTGGCGTTTAAAAATAAAAATCTGGTGTGATTAAGGCACCATAGGTATTTCGGTAATAAAAATTGAACGCCGAAATTGATGTCGCTATTCAGGATCTTCGGCTTAAATTCATTCAAAAATTTCTAAATCGGGCTTCTGTAAGCAACATAAATAACCAAATTGTATTTGACATCCACATCTTGTTGTGATGATATCAATTAAATCATTCAAGGCTGAAGCTAGCTACGAATGGCATTCAAATCAACAATATAAATATAATTTTATTTATTCTCATTATTGAACACTATTATTTTAAGATGTAACTGTATCCAGGGTTTTTGTTAATAAGAATCTTTAAGGTATATCTGTTCAATACTATTGAATACACTCAGCTCTCTCTTTTATTCTCTTGTTTATTGGTTTTTTTTCTTATTCCAATTGCAGCCTTGATGATGGACAGAAACTGAACGAAGGGAAGGCCCAATGGCGTAGCGAGCCCCCCTCCCCCTCGCTAGGCAACTAACAGTTGTTGCTTTATTTGAATCTTTGCCCATTAGATTTTTTGAATTGTATTAATTTATCAATGTTTCAACTAGAGGCAACGGTTACCAATTAAAATTTAAATAGGTGAGAGAAAGTTGTAAGATGTTCTGGAGTTTTGGCTTTCACAGTTTTTATAATTAGTAAAAGAATTTGATTTTCGGATTCACTGTGGTTTAATTGTAAAAATTACAACGTTTCGGCCACTCATTCTGTGGCCTTCTTCAGGTACAATTCAGCTAAGATTATAAAGGTTGTTATATCTGTGATAATCTCAATTGAATAGACATTCAATATAATCTTATAATCCTTTATAATCTTAGCCTGTACCTGAAGAAGGCCACAGAATGAGTGGCCGAAACGTTGTAATTTTTACAAATTAACCCCAGTTAAACCGAAAATCAAATTCTTTTACTAATTGTAAGATGTTCGATTAGTCATACCAGATTGAGCCTCTAAAGCAGTGGTTCCCAACCGGTGTGCCCCGGCACCCAAGGGTGCCGCGAGATGCTAAGGGGTGCCGTGAGATATTTAGAGAAAAAAATAATAAAGTTTTGCTAAAAAAAAGGTCAAATGATTAAAATGGAAGCGGCAAAATTTTCCATAGATCGGAAAAAATTAAGCTTTCCAAAAAAAAGGTCAAATGATTTTCACGCAAGGGCGGAAAAAATTTCATTTTGATAGGGGAAAAAAAAGAAGGGTGCCGCCAGTAGGTAATATTATTCTCAACGCACCTTTGGGGTGCCGCGGACTTCAAAAGGTTGGGAAACGCTGCTCTAAAGCCAGTCGCAAAGTGTATAAAAAAATCAAACTGGCCATAACAGAGCTTCAATTGTTTATAATTTCATTTAGTTGTTCATTAATTTGTCACTTAAATTAATTTTTTTTTTTATTTAATGTAAAACGAGACTTGAGGTTCCCTGGTTGAAACATTTACATTTTATTAACCCAATTGCTTATAAGTTTGTATCATTATCAATTTCTTTCTGTTAAAATAATATAAAAAAATCTAATATATTCAAGAAGAGTCAATAGATAATAAGTGAAAGATTGTTTCCATTTACTTACTTGTCCATTCATATTCCATGTTACAATAAATACTCGAATTTGTCGTCCGGGAATGATTCTATCAAGTTCCAAAGGTCCTAGCATAGAGTTGGCTGCAATTCTTCCATGAAGATAATTTCTAAAACAAGTTTAATAATTTTATCAACCTCCATTTTTGACAAAAAGAAAAAAAAATGAAAGGTAAGTATTAAAAAATAAGCCGAAAGGAGAGGTTACGTTTATTTTGAAGCCGAGAAATGAAAATAAAATCGAAATATATTCTTTGAACATTTTTTTAAATCTCTTTGCTTTTTATTTAAGGAGCCCGGAGCAGAAATTGAACAAGTTCACCAACTGTTGGTGTTGAATTAGCCTTTAGGTATCAGAAAATTTGGGTGTTTTGTGCTTTGACATTTCGATTTAAACAGTTCGTGGTGAGCTATAGGGGGTGCCACGTGAGCTCTTTGTTAATTTTTTTTTTTTTGTTTTTAACACACTTTTTCCAATCACACTCACACTCACATACACGCAGTCTTTTCGGCAACTTTGGCCATTTAAGACTTTTAACGATACTCGTATGTTATTAATATATCTATTGGGGCTCTTTGAGCCATTTGGTATCTAAAAAACTAAAATAAAATCATCGGATTGCCTGGGGTCCGAACCCGCGACCCTTGGTATAGGTCAGCACGCTAGCCTTTACACCAAGCCCGAGGGCTTTTTGTTTTTATAAATTCTTATAAACATTTAATTTTACGCGTTTGACGCGACACAGTATTTATTTTTTGTACGAAATCTTCCTAGATCAGAATATAAGAACGAAACTTTTAGAATTTATTTGAATTTATAATTATTTTGAATGTTTTTTTCTTTGTGATTATTTTTCTTTCTCTTCATGGGGCAAAGCCAAAATACTCTGACATATCCACTAACGCCGAAAAAAAAAACACCTCTTCTTTCTAATTCCACATTCGTGAAAATGGCTCCAAAAGAAAAGATAAGTAAATAATCTAACTTTTTTTTAAATATCTAAAAACATAAGAAGAACAAACAAACCTTTGTCTTGCTTTACTTGCAGGTATCAAATGCAAAACATGAGCAGCAAGAAGTGAATGACGTGCTAAACAATCCATTGATGGAATTTTCTGTTCTTCTACTTTAGATGAATTCGTAGTATTATTTGATTTTAAAGCAAGTAAATTGTCCGCAGAACGTCGCTGAGATAATAAACGTCGTCTTAACTTCGATTGTGCAGAATTAGCATTTGTTGGTTCCATAGGTGTCGATTTGCATGAACTCGGCGATTCCGGCATTGACGATGATAAAGTCTTAAAGAAATAAAACATTTCAATTTTATTAGCGAACGCTTTTTATTATACAAAAAGAATAAAAGTATCCAAGATTAATTATCCTCTGCTAATCTAAATATAGTTGGTCGCCGGCAAAATGTCCTTGACGACTAATATACACACAATGGGATTAATTTTATATAAAAAAGAGAGGGTAAAATTTAGATTTACTTAAAAAAAAAATTTCAATTATATATATTTAATTAAATCTTTAAGGAAAAAATAAAAATATTCAAATTTCTCACATTGATTATGAATATTTTTTTTATTTCATGAAATTCAAGAATAATATAAATTTATTTAAATATATATATATATAAGATATGAGATTATCAAATTAATATTTCTGTTGATTAAAATTATTAAGTTTCTTTATTTTGTTATTTTTATTTTAATTAATTGCATATGTCTTAATTGGAAATTGAGCCAAATTTCATTAATTGTGACGTAAAATAAGATCTTGTTATTTTAAGGAAAGCAGGCAAATTGACCTTCAAAATAATATTCGAGTCTGTGTACCCCACGTGGAGGGAGCTAGAACTTTTAATTTAAAAAAATGCCCACATCTTGTCAAGCCAAGACTAATTAATTTTTAATTTATTTAAGGTCTTTTTTGGCAACGGAGGCCCCGTCTCTATTTCAATGTATTGGTAGCCAATTTAATTGAAATAAATTGTCGCATGAGACGGGATGCGAACCCGCGACCCTTGGTGCAGAAGACCAGCACGCTAACCTCTACACCAAGGCCCGAGAGCGTTTTTGCAGGTTTTATGTGTATTCCCTGGAATATATGTATGATTGTCAATCGTCTGTCCGTACCAAAAGATCTCAAAAACTATAAGAGCTTGTGCCATGAAGATCATCTTTCAAAAGGGTGCGTGAATATATAATAATTTCGCTTGTTTTTAAAGTAGCGTAATATTTGAGAGAGAATCTATCAACTTATGGATGATCCCAACAATGGATTGAGATGTCGCTTATGTTTGATGAAATATAAATATCCCTTTTCTCTTTCTTTTTCGCAAATATGAAATCCCCCCAACTGAAAGAAATTATCCTTTCCATTTTTCTTAATTCTTTGAATTCTTTTGAGATATTTTACACAGAAGAGAAAATTATTTTGCAAACGCATTCTTAATTCTATAAGCAAAAGTCGATATATTATTTATGTTGAATAGTAAAAGTAATAGTAAGAAGAGAGGAGTGTATAATAAAAGAAAAAACCTTTTTAGCCTCGTCCAGAGATGATCCTCGTTGAATTTCTTTATGCCGAGTTGAAAAATCATCTCCTTGTTCGTCGACGGTTTGCAATGACGTAGTAGAGCGAATACTTTCAGTAACGGCACAACAGAGAGATATCTTTGTATTTCTTGCATCCAAATGGCCATGGTTGTTTGATGAAGGGGATGACGATGAAGAGGATGGAGTTGTTCTTTTGATGGGACTATGAAAGGGTGACGAACCTCCTTTATCATCCTCCGAATTTAAAGTAGGGTCCGTTGAAAGACAGCCGACTTTCGTCTTTTTATGCATTAATAACCGACATAGAGATTTCTTTTTAGATTTGCTTTTTGTAGGTGAAATGCCTACTTCATCGGATTTGTCAGATTCAGACATTTCCAAAATTACATATTAGAATGTATGGAATTTATTAAATGGCAATGATATTTTATTATCATGATTCTTAAGAAATAATGACTAGAATCGATATCACATTAATTAATTAAATATATTAGAATTAAAGAGGTAGAGCAAATGTCATTTTTCAAACTTGAGGATCCGCCATTTTGCTCGTTACATTTTGAAATGAAATTATCAGCAATTAGAATAGAACAGTCTATTTTCCTTCTTTTTAATAAAACCAATTAAAGTAAAAAGTATTTTATTAGTATAAACCAAATAATATTATTTTTGTTAGAATAAAATTTCATCAAATATAATTTTTTATATAAATTTCAAAAAAATTTGAAGAGCCATCTCTGTTTGAGATTGCTAATCTCTCTTTTTTTCTTGCAAGTTTATTGCTTATTATTTTATCTAGTCTTCACGGTTATCATCAATACACATTTCTTCAAATAACCCTTTTATTTATAAAAAAAAAAGTGATTAACCATATTAAAATACTAATTAATATTTAAAATTTATTGAGAATGTGGATTTAATTTTTGAAAAGATGTCAGATAAAGAGTGTTATATTCCAAATAAGGGTTTCTTACATTCCGAAGAGATTCCGCAATATGTTTTTTGTAAGCCGAAACTTCTTCCTTTAAAATCAGTGACACTTGAAAAATTAGAAAAATTACAAAAAGAGGCTGAAGAAAAATTAAAATCAAAAGCCGAGGAGAACAATAGACTAGAAAAGTGATAGAAGAAATTATGTTTATAAACAGTTGATCAAAATGAGTGTGACTTTGCTTTTGACAGAAGTGATTGTCACATTCTGCATCGCTTCTTGTGTTCTCTATCGATATGGAAATTGGTGGAAACATAGAATTTTCGTCACAGTCTCTGTATTAATTGCTTGGTATTTTTCACTATTAATTATTTTTATTCTGCCATTAGATGTTGCATCGGTAAGTATATTTAAAATGTATTTCTAATTATAAAACAAAAAAATGAATATTGTCCGTCCCATTTGTTTCAATATATACCTGGTAGTCCCCGGGGGGGGGGAGTCATTGGTACGGTAGAGGAAGGAAGCAAGAATGTTTATTATCAGTTTTTTTTAATTAGTCCTTCTCGACACGCTGTGCCCATTTAGGCTTATACTGTATAGTTATATTATTTTAATTATCAACAAATAGCGATGGCATCCGAACGTCGAATTTGCTTGCCTGTGTACAAAGATCTTTTTCTTCTTTAGCCAACTCTTGTAATTTTTAATATGATTTTATTTTTTTTTTAGACAATTTTTCGACAATGCGAACAATCAATGCCAAAACCTACAAATTCTTCACTTACACAAATTTTAGATGCTTCTAATATTACAAATTCTTCTTCGACTGAATTTCAAGCCTGTATTGAGCCAAGTTTTAATGTACCTGATGCAGTATTTCCAAATCTCTGGAGAGTTGTTTATTGGTCTTCTCAATTTTTAACATGGTATTATGATTTGTTTTTCTTATTTCTGATAGATAAGTTATATTTATTTAAATATATGGACTTTCACTTCTCAAATATTTTAATTAGATATCGTTAGTCTGGTTCAAAAATTATTGAAAAATTAAATGAATAATAAAAATTTATTGGTTTCTTGAAGTAAAAAGAAGATTTAACTCATTTTGTATTTATTTTTCTTGGAAATCAGAGGGAGAGACTATTTGGGAGATATTTTATTATCTAGAGGAAAATTGAACGACCATATAAGAGCTCAGGCGGAAAAGAAGCAAGCAATAACAAATAAAATGTGGGAAATTAGGAACCGAAGCGGTTTAGGAAAAAATGAAAACGTCTGAAAGCTTGATATGGTATGGAGATGGAGGAATTTAGAAATAACAGAGAGAACGGGAAAGATGGAAACGAAAAAAACTTTTACAAGATGGCAAAACTAATCTGGAATGCAAATAACTTTGTTGAAAGAGATAATCTGGGGCATAAAAAATAAAAATTCTTCAATTTGGGAAAGAGCCCTTTCAGAGCTGGCGAAAAGTCATTATGAAAGCGTCACTGTGACACGCAACCGAAACGTCAGCTGTGTGAGTTGAATAAATAAAGAAAAAACTCTAGCTGCGTCTCTCATTTTTCTACCCTCTTATGGATATAATATCACAGCTATAAATTGCGTTTGTGTAATATCAATATCAGAAGATAGAAGAGAAGATTTAAAACGACCCTACCTCATGTAGGGAAGAAAATCGAGCAAGAAATCCAAAAAAACTGGAAGAAGTTCTAGATTTAGATTTATGGTTGTTTAATTAGTAAAACAAAAAACTTACAAATGCTTTTTCAAAATGGATCGAAATTAGAATTAGCCCCCTACCATGCTTCTCCAAATGGTCAGGTTCAGCCGACACATAAAAGCTTTCGCAGATTCCTAATAAGGCACCGCTTGAAACAAGTGAAGAGCCGCACTCCTCACTATTCTTGTGCCGAACCCTCGAGTCTCGTCTCGCGTGTTTACAGCCAGATTTAAGATCTAAAATAATAGAAAAACAGAAAGTTGAGTTCAATAGTAATTTCCAAAAATTTGATGATAATCAATCCGATTATATAGATCTAACGATGCGAAATGGGTTCAAGGGATTGTTGCATCTCAAGTGGGAGATTTACGTTATTAAATTGAATAAAACGGGAAGATATACAAAAGGCAAATGAAGATTAAATTAAGAATTTTAGAAATTCGGGATATTCTAAAACTAATGAAAGTTCAAATTCTTCTATGCCAGAACCAGAAAATGGACTGAATTCAGAGTTCTCTTTATGACTCGGATGAGCGGAAAATTAACTTTTATCAAAGCAACAATGAATCTCCGATTTCTCAGCAATCTAATCAATCAAGTCTTTTTTTTATTTCATTATAAGTCTTTTTCGGCTGTTCTGGTGGTATGCTTGTGGGCATCTTGTTGTAACTAAGTTAATTTATATTGTCCAACAATGCATGTTTAAAAATGTAAAATAATTAGTAATTAATTTTTGTTTATATTGCTCGTTTTTATTTAATATAAATAAAATACGTTCCTGCGTGCCTAAACTAGTTGTGTTTTTTTTTTCGTGCTCTGCAGAGTTTATACTCAACATCGGCAAAGAAGGCCATTTAGACCCCGTTCCTATTTATTTAAATTGATTTGTAGTAAATTCAATTTAAGTAAATTTTGTACCCTGGGACGGGATGCGAACCCGCGACCCTTGATACAAAAGGCCAGCACGCTAACCCCGAGGGCTCAAGTCCTGTTCAACAGTCTCCTAATAAGTATTTAATGGAAAATTCTCTGTGACAAAGCTTCTTGTGTCCACAGGCTGTGACAAAGCTTCTTGCATCCACAGGCGTCGTCTAGTCCCAGACGTTCATGCCGAACTAGGCGTCCACCAGAAAGATATACTCCATAATGCGTCGGGTGATTCAGAATCTTTTTCAAATGAATATCCTGTGACAGCACAATTACGAAGATCAATGAGGACCAGAAGAGGATGTATCTTCGAATTTTCTTTCTCTTTGGGGAAGAGATCTGATATATATTTAATAATTATTTTTATATTTTAATTTGAATAATTTGTGTACCGATAAGACGATATCAATTAATATAAAACTTATTTAACAACTTGTTTACACCCCTCTTAACATAAACAAACTACACGTCACAATGTCATTAATTTGTTTGGATTGTTGATTATTAAAATATGAATAAACGCATGAATTAGATTTCATCAGAATTGTATTTTGTTTAAAATTAATTTATAATTATGTGAACGGATATTTGAGCCCCAAACCCTAATTAATACTAACCTTTTTTTCTAGGATTGTTCTTCCTCTCACTCAATCATATTTGAAATCTGGTGATTTCACAATAAGAGGAAAACTCAGAACTGCTCTAGTGGACAATGCAATCTATTATGGTTCATATTTATTTATTTGTGGAATTTTACTTATCTATTTGGCTCTCCAGCCTGGCTTGGATTTAACAAGGTGAATAATAATTTTTATTTTTTTATTTAACAATATAATTTTTCTTTATTTATTTCTTTTAGCGAAAAACTAAAAACAATTGCGAGCAGCGGCTGCAACACTTGGGGTTTGCTCCTGGTCGTTGCACTCGTTGGACATGCCTTAGTTGAAGTTCCTCGATCCCTTTGGCAAGCATCTGATCGCTCAGCTTCATTACGCAGAGGCTATTTTCAGGTCTGTTTTTTTGTTTTGTTTTTTTATTTTCTTTTCAATCATTTCAATTTTGTTATTGATATTTACAGGCAGCTAAATTAAGTTCTGATCGATGTGAAGCCGAAGAGAATGTAGACGATATTCTTGAATCTGTACAATCAGTTTGCCAATCCATTCCCCCAACGCATCCTTTACATCGGAATTTAGAAATTGTTTTAGAAAAAATTCCACCGCATCTTCAAGATCGAATGCAACGGAGTGCAAATGGACCAGAGGGATCATCTGCTGGACAAGCACCTTCTAGGAAAGCTTTAACAAGACTTCATAATCAGGTACTAGGCCTAAATATTATACAATTGCGAGCACAAAAAAAAGTAAGAGATTTTGATAGGGCAGGTTCAGCCAAATAAAAAGCCTTTATATGCTTCTCGACCGGAGACGTTTCGAGATATCTTTAATGTATCATCATCAGTCCGTCTACAAAATGTACATATGAATAAATGATTAGTTTTAGATATATAGTAAAAAGTATAAAATCCATTGTAATAAAATAAAAATATACGCTTATATCGAAAATTAGCATAAAGGTAGTCATTATTATACACAATGTATTAATTCACAGCCACCAAATCTCATTTATTTAAAAAAAAAAAATTTTATACATTGCTAAATGAATTTAATATCAGGAGTAGTGGCTGAATGTATAATTAACAATGAGGAGAGTAAGGCAGTCGAATGAAAATAAAGAAAAAAATATTTCTCTTTTTCCGCTTTATTTCATACAAATGTCGATGTTTTCGGTCTTCATCAGGACATGTGCTGTGTTTGCCTAGAACTTCTGGTTCAAGTCATGCTATTCGGCGGATGTTCTCGACAGGAGTTGCCAAGAACTCGAGGCAAGCATAGCACATGTCCTGATGAAGCTCGAAACGTCGATATTTGAATTAAATAAAGAGGAAAAGAGAAATATATTTTTTCTTTATTTGCTTTCGACTGCCTTACTCTCCTCATTGTGAATTTAATATCATTTACAATTTATAAATTTAAATAAAATAGGGACGGAGTCATCAAACCCCGTTGTTAAGTAAGCCAAGAAGCCAAGCAGTGTCGAAAATTGGGATAAGTGGTTCTCGAGAAAAAAGACTGTAGAACGCCTGCCGCTATTCGCGGACCGTAGCGTGAGATATCTCGCTCGCCGAAGTTGGCCTCCAATAATTCGGTTGTCTCTTACGCTGCATGGCACGTTGCGCCGTCTTGTTGGAACCACAAATCGTCCAAGTCAAAATTCGCCACAAACTGCTCAACGCATCTTGGCTGCTCAATGGCGGTCCTAGCCTTACATTTTGGGGGGGGGGGGGTCACTGTTTTTTTTTGTTTTTTTTTTATAGTATAAATAAATGGGCCTGGACCCCAATAAATATATATTAATCAAATATGAGTATCGTTTAAGTCTTAAATGGCCTAAGTTGCCGAAAAGATTGTGTGAATGGGAGAGTGAGTGGGAAAAAAGTGTGTGTTAAAAAAAAAAAAAAGATTTTGGGGGGGGGTCACGACCCCCTGACCCCCCCCCTCTGGGACCGCCGTTGTGGCTGCTCACGCACAATTTCTCGAACGGCCGAGATATTTTTTCACTTCGAGCATCACGTTGTTTGCCCAGACATGTGGACATTATGCAATGCATAAGTTGTTTCGAATTTTTGCACCAAACGTTCAATAGTCCGTCTTGACGAACCGAAAATTGGCGAAAGCGCGGCTCTTTGCAAACGCTGAACTCTCCGTGATTAAATGGCATAGCTGGCATTTCAAAATGTCAAAGAATTGCAGGCCTAGCTACAATCCTATTCGAGAAATGACAAAAACAAAATGCGTCGTCCCTATTGAAAAACCCTGTAAGATATATACATTTTAAAAATGTCGGGGGGCTCGGGATTCGTGGGTCCCACCTTATACCGTAGACGTTAAATGCAAATACGAGAAAGTCAAAATCTCTTCTTCCTCTACTCTAATCTGACATTCTGCTTTTAGGTAATCAAGTCTTTGCAAACCCTTCAGAGAACTGAAAATCAATGGGCCATTTTAATAGATAAGGTTTGGATAATATTTTTCTCTTTTTTTTAATTGATATTATTTATTCTAAATTAATATTTATTCTATTTAGGTCCTTTTATTAGAAGATGTTGTAAGAAATCAGTGTAGTCGGGAAACGAAATTCCGGTCCTCGTTCCCTGTCTCCAGAGGAGCCTTAGGAAGAATGCTCTTTACGCCCACAATTGGTCGGTCTGAATGATTGGAATATTTAATATTTTCATCATTTCTTATTTTGTGATTTCTCCTCTCTCTATCAGAATGGTACTGGCGATGCGTCTTTGAAGGGTATTTCCTTCGTCTCTGTGCTATTCTTTGTGCTCTCATGAGTTTAGTTGTTTTGTGGTCTGAAATAACTTTCTTCAAACAAAAGCCTGTTTTGTCTTTGTTTGCACTTATGTTGAACCACGGGCGCGATGGATATCACTATACTGCTATTGTGGTAAGAGATTTTATTTCTTTTAATATTTGAATGCAAATTAATAAGAACCTCTGGATTCGAAAACTATGTTAAAAAACTCACCTCTTGTGGGGGTAGCTTTTCTAAAATACCCATTGATTTAGAATAAAAATATAATTAAAAAAAAAACGCTTTTATTTAAAATAAACTAAAAAGATAGAAATATTTATGACTTCAAATAAAAGCGTGAGGCGTACATTCATAATTAGAACGCGTTTGTCATCGGAAATGAGCCAGAATGCAAATTTTCCCAATCTAATCGGGAATTATTTTCAAATTTGGCAGTTAACAGTTAGATTGTTAAGTAAAGTTAAAATAAAAGCATTTAAACAGGGCCTCAACAGCTGAAAAAAAGGCAAAAATTCAAAAAATTAAAAAATAATTCTGTTTCAGTTGATCTCTTCGTGTACAATTGGATATCTCTGCTATTGTACACATTGGACGATATTACGCTTACGTGTTTTGAATATGTATCGGCTTTGTCCAGATCACGGCACCGATGAATGCTCGCTTGTCTTTAGTGGCATGATGGTTTGCCGTTTAACTCCGCCTTTATGCCTCAATTATTTGGGCCTGGTCCATATGGACAGCCACGTCATTGTTACTCGGGATTTAGAGACACATTATACTCAGGTATGATTATATAAATAAGGGCTGTCCAACTTTTTGAAAGGGATGTAGAATATATATATATTTTTTTGTTCAAAAAAGTTTACTTAAATTATTGTATTGGTCTTTTGCCTAATAAAATTCTTCTCCATTGTGATGATATCAACAAATCAATCAAGGTTGAAGTCAGCTGCTTAAATCAACAATATATTTATAAATAATCATGCTATTTAATTGAACGACCTCCACCTAAAAGCGATTCAAGGATTCAGATATAAAAAGAAAATTGGAATTTAAAAATTAGTGCGTGAAAATATATTTTAAAATAACAACGAAAAAAATGTATTATTAAAACCAATATAATATCACTTATTAAAAACAGAAGCAATGATAATAATGGTTTTATGTTGGCCTTTATTCATTCCAGATTGGACAGTCGTACTTTAAATGACAAATAAATCCTAAATTTAATAATATTTTTTTTTTAAGATTATGGGTCATATGGATGTTATTTCTATTGTCTCGGATGGCTTCAATATTTACTTCCCAATGGCGATGTTAGCCTTCTGCCTTGCTACCTATTGGAGTCTTGGTTCCCGAATTCTTAGTGCTCTCGGCTTCCAGCAATTTTTAGGAGATGATCGTCCAACTCAAGACTTGGTTGATGAAGGGAAAGAACTCGTTAAACGAGGTAAAAGATAAATAGCCTTGTTCACTTTATAAATAACTGCTGCATTGTTTTCATTGTTATTTACTAGAAAAAAGACGAAGGCAAAGAACAGAAGATTCGGTGAATAGACGTCGAGAATTCCAAGAACGATTCGGAAACACAATGATGTCTCGTTATAGAACAGGAAGATCCAAGCCAGAAGATCGAGGTGAGAATTTAAATTTAAAAAAAAAAAAGAAAAGCATTTGTGTAAATTGATTTTCTTTTTTTTAGTTCGCCCCTTGCATCGTGACGATTCGACGGAGTCTGCGCGGGCCGTCCTCCTTCGAGACGTTGAACCCGTCGACTATTCTCTGGTTACCCCAACAAACTTGGCTTCAGGTAGTCGAGAGAATCTTAACGAGAATCATCCACTTGGCCGATCCTCTTATGATACTCGTTTAGGACCTCCAAGGGGACTTTTTGATGATGTATAAAACAAAAACAGAAACAAAATATGAGGTAGATCTTGTTTGTTAGAAGAGTGAATTTTAATTAGAAATCTTTTTCTTTTTTTTTATTGAAATAATTTCTTTATCCCTAGAGAGCGATTCATGTTAAATTATATTTTATCATTTTAACGTAGAATATGAATATTCATTTAATATGATTCGCTTTTCCAAATTAAACATAATCTTTCAACTTTTTCAAAATTTGCAAATTATTTAAATTGAGAATTTATTCATTCAAAAACTTTTATAATTCATAATTATCTTCTTATTACGATCTGATTTTTTTTTTTATATTTATACAAGATATTAGAGATTCCCAAACTTTTTTCGTCTGCTCACTTAATCTTAATTTTCCGCGGCATCCTAAATCAAAAAATTCATCTATTTGTGCAATATTGGAATATTTTGACGGCGCCGCGACTCACAGTTTTGAATGGGAATCTATGTTTGTTTTTAACTTATACTTTAAATGTATCAAGATGAAAAAAAATGCCTAATTTAAGCAAAAAAGAAAGAAATCATCATTCATTATAAATGAAAAGAAAAGCTTTCTAAAAATATTTTGAAAAAGTTGACATTTAAAAGAAAGAAATCTTATACATAGAAATTAAGAATTTTTCAAATGCACGAATCCTTTAGAAGTTGATTAAAAAAAAAAATAAATAAAATTTGGCTTTTAAAGCGGAATCGATCTAACAGGGTGAAAAAGAAAGTGCGAAGGGAATTCAGAAGAAGAGATTTGCTTTTTTTTATTTAATTAAATAATTTGAAAAAGACCGTAAAATAGAAATATTCTTTTTTTTTAAAATTAATTCGTTCGTATCTTCGTTCTAGTCTTTCGATTTTAAACTCTATTTAATTCTGTGATAATGTATAAGTTGTGAATTTGTTTTTGTAAAAGACCAATTAATATTTTAAGAGACAAAGTCTAGTTATATAATTTTAAAAATCAAATTTTATTTCAAATGTTTAGTCGGTGCTTTTTTTTAAGGAAGAAAGCAGTTGAGTTCCCCTTTTGTTTTTATTTTCTTCCTGGCTGCATCTGGCCACTGGTCATTTTAGGTCTTCGGACCTTAGGCACAACCATTCAAAAAAAAACAGGCAGAGAGAGCCAGTGCTATTGAGATAGTGAAAGAATTTGCTCTTCATCGAGAGAGCTCTTTCCTCTTTTAATATTAAATTTCCCCCTCAGCCAGCTGGCGATACCACAAAAAAGAAATGATTTTCCTGTCAAGTCCAACACTTGGCAGTCAGGTCCGATGGCGAAACGTGAGGGTATGCATTTAAATAAATTATTCCATCACTATTCAATATCGAATGCCCTCTTTATTTTACACAATCTTTTTAGAATTTTAAAATTATTAGACATCAATGTTTTGTAATTAAAAAAAAAAAGAATGATTCGTGTATACACATGAATGGGCAAGATCGCGTTTATTTTAGATGTGGTTTGAAATTCGATTTCTTCCTAAGGATCTAGAATCCGAACTGAATCCTTTTTCAAGAGGATTTACTTTCTGAATTTTAAATCCTTACTTAATAATTATCGACGAGAAATGTTTCTTACCACGAAGATTCGATCCAGAATCTGGATTTAGGTCTAGATCCAATTTTCGCTAATCGTATCTTGATCTTTCCATTTGCCGGATCTCGATTCTTTTTTAGAGAATTTTGCCCCATCCCTGTTGACACATTCGCATCCTTTTTCTTTTGAAATTTAATACATTCATTTAGCTGAAATGTAAATTCTCTGCCTGCTGGGAGACTTCCTCTATACTTATACCAGTATGTACGCCAAAAAAAGGGTGGGGGGAGGGGGCATCCCCTTCGCTTTTCACTTAATTTTGATCTTGCACATTAATGTTCGATTATCCCTAGTCGCGTCGTCTAACCGAATTGCTAATATGCTCTAAGAACATGAGAGAGAGTTTTGATGGTTATTGATATTACTGAACATAAAGAAGCAAAGCGAGAGCAGGAAATAGGAAGGGGGAAGCGAAGGTGTGCAGATAGAGAGCGCCTGAAAAGCAAATACAAAACTGACACGGCTTTGTAGAAAGGAGATTGTCGAGGAGTTTGTTGGTGTTGGTGCTCTATTCTTATTAGCTAGCTGTTGTGCAGTTTCTTTCATTTTATAGAGCGCCTTTCATATGTATACAATATATTTAAAATAATTTCAGAGCTAGGCTAGCTAGCAATTAGTCGTAATAAATATTATATTTATTTTTTTATTTCTTAACATTCCATGGTCTCTAAAATAGATTAGATAATTCCTTCCCAAATAATAATTAAGTCTTTTTTCACAAGTGAAAATCCAGCCCGAGTTGTTTGTTGGCTGTGGCTCCTCGTGACGCGATGCAAATGAATGTCGCTACGCCATTGCCTTTATTTTCACCGTTTATAAATATTATAAATAAATGTATATATATATATATCTATATATAATAATAAGGTTGATGATTGAAAGTCATATCACATAATTTATCAATAGAATCAATAATCAGAGTGAGATTTAATTTTTATTTTCTATTTCACGGTCTTTTTCTGTGACCCAGAGTTCTCGTTGCTATCTCCAATAGATGCTCGATTATCTGTCTGCCCTTTTAAAAAACAATATTTATTATGAAAAACGATTGGCGTTTTTTTTTGTAATTCTATGTTTAGTTGATAAAAATGTGGGCCGAAAATCATTTGGTATTCGTCATATGTTGCTTTGCCAATACGAGGAAGGCGATGGAACAATTAGCGAAATAAAACGCTAATAATAAAAAGGTGGAAATTTAAGAAAATAATCCTAAAAAGTCTTTCTTATAACTCGATAATTGATTTATAATAAAAATATTTATGATGAATAATAATGAATATATTTAATATCAATAATGAATAACTAATTATTACTAATCAATTTTTATTCATTGTTTGTGTTTTAATTTGTTTCTAATTGAATGGCTCTTGCCAATTTATAAATTTGAGAATAAAACAAATAAATAAAGAGCCCTTCCTGGTTTCTCACCTTCTCACTCCCCCTCCGTCATATTTTAGAGGATAGAGACGTCATTAAAATAAAATGCAAATGCCACCCCCCCCCCCCCCCAAAGTCTTCGATCTTTTTTAAATTTTATATTCTCAAATAAAATATCTTTTGGCCAAATTTGAGATACATATTTGTAAGTAAATTAAAAAAACAACAACCAAGTTTGCCCCCCCCCCCAAGAAAAAGTTTGCATGCCGCGTAAGGGGATGCTAAGCACATGCACATGTATGTATGTGTGTTGCATGTCTGGCCTTTGTTAAAATCAGGCGATGTCAGGGTCTCTTCGCCGTCCCCCAAGTCGAGGCTGGTGCGTCTTTTTTTATGATAAATATTGTTTATAAAACGGCGGATAATTTTGCATCAACCTCTTTTTTTTTTTCTTTTTTCTTTTTTAATATAATTGTATAATATTAAAAGGACTTTTTTTCATTAATCAATAAATTACCTCTAAGAAAAATAAAAGATTTCACTAGAAGTCTGATAAAGCAGCGTTTCTCAACCTTTTGGTCTCTAGGCTGACTATTTGTTTTGATCTATAAATTACTCCCTGAGCAAATTCGGCCTGTAAAGGTCAAGCGCTCTACTGACCCCCCCCCGCCCCCCTAGAGTAATTTTTGACTAATAGAAATATAAAATTATTAGCCTCTTAATTAAACTTTATAGAGTACCTGGCACACAATACAATGTAATTACAAGTCGCAGGCAAATCTACGAATAATAAAATAAAAAGGTTGAGAAACAGCGCATTAAGAATTTATTTTTGTTTTGCAATTTTCCGTCCTTTTAAATTTAAACTTTTTTAGCATATTAATAAAAAGGAAATATTTTTTCTGATTTTGAAATTTTTTTATATAAATCTTCTAATAATATTTTTTTATCCTTTAGGATAAGAACTTTTAATTATTAGGTCTATATTAAAATTAATAATGTCTTTTATATAATCGCAAAATTAACAAAAAAATCAAACAAAAGTATACAAAACAATCTTGGCAAATTGTAGAGCAGGCAGGGGTGGCCAAACTGCGGGCCGCCGAGATTCACAAAATATATTTATTTTATAAATGCTGGCTGGGCATTATTTCAAATACTGGAATTGAAATACATTTGTAATTTGTATTTCAAATGCTTAGATCAGAGTATTTTGCCCGGTTGAGTATTTCAACTTTTTTAAATTTTGTTGAGATACTTCGAGGCTACGAGCCTAACATCCATTTTAACCGAACATTGTTATAATCAGTGTCCCACGCACCTGTACGGATGCCAAATTGTCCCAAGGATTTCGTGGCGACAGGCTACTTATAAAATATAATTTCATATACCCGAAAAAAGTAAGGGTGTGCCGCAAGATCATTTGGGTTGGCCACCCCTGCGGCTAAAATTCTATCATTTAAATAAATAATCTAATCGAATGGAAAACAAAATAATGTTTATTAGAAACTAGAAGAAGCATATACTGTACATATGAAAGAGAAAATGTTTATTTTGTTTGTTTGTTTAGACGAGGGAGGGAAAATCTCGTGGGAGAAATAAAAGAGCAAAAATCTTTGGGGATGTGCCGCGCGCCCCCCCCCCCCCCGCCCCTTGATGCATGTTTAGAGGAGCGATCGACTCGAACTCCTTCCTGCAGAATCTGGAGCTGTTTTCTCTCCCTCGGAATTCCCTCGTTTAGTACTTTTTATTTTTTTACTGGACCTGGGCAAAAAAGCAAAAAAGCAGTATTTTATATACATACGTAGTCTATTTAATAAATATTTAGAAATTTTGTTAATTTTTATAATTAAAAAAATGTTATCAATCATAAGATTATTGTAGAATAAATATTTTGTTATTCTTAAATTGTAATTGATTTTAAATTAAAAAAAAGTACGTATAATCAAATGTAGAGATTTTGCCAATTTTCAAATATTCTTTAAGAAAATTCACAAACTTAATATATATAATCAACTATATTTTTCAAAATAATAATAAAAAAAAAAGGTTTTGAATCATGTTGAAGAGGCATATTTATTCTGATGGTTGAACAAGACCCCGCCGAGTGATCACTAGAGAGCGGAAAAGACCTCTTATTTTCGGAAAAATGCCGCCTTCTGTTTTAGCCAAATAGTCGGGATGTGCCTGGACCTCTACGTATATAAATCATTTTGTATCGTTAAATTCTAAATGGCCTCAGATGGCGAAAAATAAAAATCTGGTGTGACTGGTCGCACAGCACACCTTACAAAAGGTAAGAGAAAGCTGTGTTCTGTGCTAGTCACACCAGATTTTTTGTGTCAAGATATATTTAGTTTCAACCGATATATTAAATATTAAATTTCAAGATATAGAGGAGATATTTAAGAAAATCTGGAAGTCTCAAAATTGACAAAAGTCGAAAGACTTTTCCGCTCTCTAGTAGATCCCAAATCCCGGTAAATTCCTCATCCATTCATTAGTGACCTGCGGGGGGGGACAAAAAGAGAAGAAATCTGCCTAAATTGAAATTAAACTCTCTCTGTGTATTTATTCTCTTTAGTCCCCTCTATAGCTAAAAGGTAAAATTTGGCATTCTGTACATCAGAGGAGTCAAAAAAAAAATTAGGATAAAGGAATGTAGAAATCAGCCAAGGTGGGATCAATCAAACGACTGGAGCTGATATCTAAATCCTTTCATTATAATTATTCACAGCCTCAACTACAAGCAACACTTTATAAAAATTAGAGTACGTAGCTTCCTATCTAAAAATATACGAGGCTTATCCATTTATTAAGTTTCCCTATTTTATAAAAAAATACAAAGCAGGTTATTTACATCTGGGAAACTATTTTATTTATTTCCATTCGCCACACTAATCTCCAAATAGTCAACCTGGGGGCGAAGGGAAAGGGGGCGGTCCCCCCAACCCAGGCGCCCTAGGGCATCTGAGAAATAGCTCTGGGGCGGTGGGTGATTTTATCATATTCTTTCCATAGATTGTCTAATAAAATTGTTTTCTTTTAAAATTATATTACAACTTGAAGAAGGGCGTACTAGTTGGGCTTCGCCCCCTCCGCCATCGCCATCAAAGGCTAGTTACGCCGCTGAATACTTTTAGTACCTTGGTAGCCTTAGCCAGCAGTTCCCTTCCTTTTCCACCTGTTCATCGTTCGCAAACCTCTTGCTGGGAGGCACGATCCAGAAATAAAGTGAGAAGCGGTTAACGAGCCTGCGGCAGCACTCATCAACAGATGATGAAGACTGTTGAACGCCATCCGCAAGCCAGGGATGCAGAAAAAAGTCTACAAATTATAATAAATGTCCCATCTCTCAAAAGAGGAGGCAAGAGGCAGCAGGCAGCAACCATCTCAAGTTTCAAGCTTGCGGAGAAAATCTCACCCCATAGACACAACGGGCCTCCGTCTTTCTCGTGAAATCCCTCTTCTCGAAAAGGTTCGCCAACGGTGCTGGGAGAATGACCAAATAAAAATAAATAAATAAATAATTAATTTTAATAAATGCCAATTTTCTATCTATTCTCACTTAAATTTTTTTTTTTTTTTTTTTAAATAGACAAAAAAGGTACATATATTAAAAAATTTTTCTTTTTTTTATATATTTATTAATATTATTATTATATATTGTATTCATAAAAAATAATTGCTATATATCTATTTTTGTGTGAGTTTTTGAATAATAACTTCTAAATTAATTTTTTCTCATTATTATAAATTAATTAATTAACATAAAATAAAATAAAATAAAAATAAGAGCAAACATTAAAATTTGTATTTATTTTTGTTTGATGAGCGAGAATGAATGAAAAATGAATGAAATAAATAAAAGTGACAAATTAAAAATCAAATGAATACTCAATATATATATCTATATGCAATGCAAATGCGTTTGTTTGTTTTTATCATCAGAAATGAAACTTTTTGCTTTTTTTTGGATATTAAATCTAATTAAATGGTGTCCCATAGAGAAGTGGAGTTTCACATTTTCCCAATATAAGAATAAAATATTTACATGATTAATGAAAAAAATGTACATATATAGATATATATATTCATCTTTTCCTCTGTGTATAGAAAATTATGAAATGAAGTAAGTTCATATATATATATATAGAAGTAGGTCTTTGATCATTTGTGTATTTATATATATATATATTAGATTTCCTCTTTTAATAATTAAAGGCATAAATAAAATTTTAATTTCATAATCTTTTTAGAGTTCTCTTTTTTTCTTTAAGTAATTTTTTCTTCTCGGCTGCTAATTTTTTATCACCAGCGTGTTTTTTTGCAAGGGGACCATCAGCTGAAGAACATCCAGATTCGAGACCGAATTTGGGTACTTTGATTCCCTAAAAAACAAAAACAATTTTGTATTAATGAATCATGATCTTTGTAAATGAATCAATGAACGGAAAAAGAATAGTTTAGTCATCCTAATATAAGAGATTATTTTCCCCCCACCCGCAATCAAAATGAAAGAATTAAGAAAATTGAAGAAGGATGTCTGCTGTGCCACAAAAGGGATCTAAGTCCTGGCCGCTAAGAACAAGCAAGGAGGAAAAAAAGAATTTTGGGAGTGGCAAGACCAAAGGGTGAAAGGAGAGAGCAAAGAAGAAACATTTCGCGGGTTGTGAATGAAGAGGAAACTGGATTGATTACTCACTAAAGCGTGTATTTCAGTCATCATTCGAGCTCTTTGGGAATAGCATTCGTATTGTTCTAATAATAATTTGCCCGCCTCTTCGTTTAAAGCTGATTCTGCATTGGGGACTATAAGTAGGCATTTCACGGTCTGCAAATCAATAAAAAAAAATAATAATTTAAATTAATTTAAATTTCTTAGAGAGATGAGCAGTTCAACTTGATAGATGGCATTTTATTTGGCAAACTCTCCTTCGGCCATCGCAAGGTGAATCAAATTATACAGATTATAGGATCTTGGGAAAATCTCCCAAATAAAATGTGAACAGCAGATGCTATTTATGTGGTACAACTTACCAAAAGTATGTGCTTAATTCCTAAATCAGATTTCCAATCTTTTTTTAATGTATTTACACAAATCTCGCCGGTTTTTGCAACATTTGGATGAAATATTTTGGTGAGAAAAAAGGCTTTTGGTGGCGATTGCGGGAAGTCTTTGCCAAGGGCGACTTTAACTCGAAAAATGCCACCGGAATATGGAGTTCCAGCTGCAAATAAAAATAAAAATTTTATTTTCCATTATATGAAAGCAAGCCAACGTGTGCACAAGACTTGATTTCGGTCCCCGGGACCCTCTTAAGGACAAAGGCGAGATTTTTTGCAATCACTAGCATCTATGCAAATTCTTATTTATTTTTAATTAACAGTTATAATCTGCATTCTTTAAATAATCACCTAAACATCACATAATATGGATTGATCGATGGTTTATTTTTAATTTTATAAGAAATGAAACAAATCCAGTATTATGGAAATTTATTAAGGACTGGCGATTGAAATGCAACATTTCACAGTTTCTGTTTAAAGCAAAACATTCCAAAAAGATGGCCAATTGATTCGTCATCAACTCTTAAAATAAACTGAATAATTTAAAATGAATGTGTCAATTATTTCTATTTTTAATGCACAAGCAATGTGTATATATATATATATATATAGTTTTTTACTTTCTCTTACCTCTATATATATATATATATATAGTTAATATATATAGAGAGAAAGTATTGGATTCATGTCAAAAATTCGATGTCGAGATTTTGATGGATATCCACGTTTTGAGGTCCCCCGAATCCAAAAAAAATGGTTTTCGCGACATGGTCTATCTGTCTGTGTGTGTGTGTGTCTGTCTGTGAACAAAATATCTCAACGAAAAGAGCTAGGAGGTTGAAATTATATATTTAAGTTAGGCACCCCCCTGGGACGTGACACGAAGCTTTTGAACAAAATCGGCCCAAAAGTACTAGTACTTTACTGATGCACTTTTTCAGTTTTTTTCGATTTTTTTAAAATTCGCTCCAACTATTTTTTTTTAATTCAAAAATCAATTATTTTTTAGATTCTCTTTAAAATGTATATTCTTATTTTGTGATTGAAATCTTCTGAAGACCACTTTACTCTTGTACTATTACTATAATAATTGATACATTGATTTTAAATTATTCTTTGTTTATTATTTTCAATGTATTTTAAGAATGAAATGTGAATGGATCACCGACCATGTCACATTTTATACGAGATGATAATCGAAACTGTAAAATGTCGCAATTCAATCGCCAGTCCTTAATAAATATATATTTGTTGAATTTTTTTTTTTTTAAAGTGCAATTCAACTGCTTCAATCACACAATATTTCTTTTCTCATCGACTCATTTAACATTTATTTCTGCTCCATACTTTTGAACTCGCTCCCTTTTTTTTTTTTTTTTTTTTTTTTTTTAAACATTCACACTTTTTTCTCATTCACACTCACATTCACACACACATTCATGCAGTCTTTTCGGCAACTTAGGCCATATAAGACTTTGACGATAACCGTTGTAGAGAATATATCTATTGTGGGTTGAGGCATTTCTATTTAAGCCATCTGGTATCCAAATGGCTTAAATAAAATCATCGGACTGCCTGGGTCCGAACCCGCGACGTTTGGTATAGGAGGTAGGCGCGCTACTTACTACGCCAAACCCGGGGGCGAACTCGCTCCCTTCTGGTCCTCTAGAATTTATCCTCCCCGGTAAACTAGATCATAAAAATGACACAATACAACAAATTCTCTTTTATTTTAATCAAGAAGGCAATATTAAAGAATTCTCAGCTTAATTATAATTAATTGTTTAATTTGAGAGCAAGAGAATAACATTTGGGTTCATCCCTCAGGTTAATTAGCTTAATTATAAAAGGGGATTTTGATCTCTTAAAATTTTTAATCAAATGGGCAGCCATAAATCTTTTTAATTGAGCAAAGAAAACCAAATTAATTATGAATACATAAAAGTATTTGAAAATTATTAAAAATCAATTTGTAAATTAAATGAGAAAAAATCTCTGCGAATTGAGGTTGAATTTAAATAATAAAACAAAATTGTAATTTGTTTTTGTTTTTTTACCTGGGCCTTCAATATAGGCTTGAATATCTGTGATATCCTCATCGTTAGGTGTTACTTTAATCCCTTCCGGGGGTTCATTTACTAAATCATTTATTTCTTTAACAACTCGACGAATTATTTGTGGCGAAAGATTCTCAACATTCGACATCTAAAACAAATTGAAAAAAAAAAAAAAAATATCAATAAATATATATTTTGGTTTTAACCTCACTTTTTTATGAATTCAATTTACTTATATCTATTTATATTAAATAATTTACTTACCGAGCTCATTGCTGCCATTTTATTTTAAGATTTTGAGATAATAATATATGAAAAATAAAATTAAAGGCAAATTTGGATTTTTAAGAATTATTTCTGTTTGTTGGTTGCGTTACTTTTGTTTTATAGAGTTCGTTGCTTTCATTCTCAAATGAACATGAAATTCAAATTTCTTTCAGGAGCCAATCAGAGAGGCCAGAGTGTATGAATATAACAGACTAGTCATTTTAATAAGTTAATTTTTTTTATATAATTTTATCTATTTTTTGAGGTATTTCAAATATGAGCTAAAAAAATGAGATTAAAATTTTTTATTTCTTAAATTGTTTATTGAATTTTATAAAATGATTAAATATAATTATTTTAAATATTTTTGTTTTTGAATTAATTATGTTATTAAAATTGATCATCTTTTGTTTAACCTCTTTGGGATGAGTTTGAATTAATCTCAAACCCAAAAGACTTTCTTATCTGGTCAATGTTTTCATGTTTTTCTTTTGTTGACAAGAAATTTTGTACAAATTCTCAAAATCTAGAAGTAAAATTTTTTCCTCTTGTCAATAATCTCAGCTTAAATATTTTAATTTTCATATAAACTCAATAATCCAAACAAACAAAAAAGTAATAATAATAATTTCATTATTTGACGCCAATTGATGGCAATTTCACTTTTTTTGATGCAAATTTTTTTGTTCTAGCATTTTTTGCTTTTCAAATTTATTTAAGCAATCACTTCTTGATCTTTATAAAATCTTTTGTGTTCTTAATTGAATATTTGCAATGAATTCAGAACAGGCTGATAAAATGGTCGATCAGGTAAAAAAAAATTTTCTCTCTACAATAAAAGTAAAATTAAATTTTTCTGGCAAGATAAAAGAATTTCTAAAAAATTTCCTTGTCATTTTATATTAATTGTTTTTTTCAAACAAATAAAAATGAGAATTTGAACATTAAACATGAATTGAAATGTCAAAGTAAATTTTGAGAAAATAAAGTGAGAAATATTTCTTTATAAAAGATAATTGTTAAAAAAAAAGAAGTTTTTAATTGAGTGGTTTATTTTTGAATAAAGTGCAACATATAAAAAGAGAGAAAAGATTTTTTTTTAATAATTTTTTTTTTTTTTATAGAGTCAGCAAGTCAAAGTAATAAAACGCAAATTGGAAAGTTGGCGTGAAGTTATTTTACCTCTCCATTGCGTTCTAATATGGGAAAAAAACTATTACCCAGGAGTGCTTTTCTTTATAATAACTTCATTATTTCTGTGAGTATTAAAATTTTGCTGCTAAAAGCGAGGAGGAATCGACAAAGCCCTTTGCCAGGTCTCCCTCCAATAGTCCTGCTCTCCTGTTGTGCAAGGAGTTGGGAGCATCTTCTAGGTGATGGGGAGGCTTTCCTGGAATTTCGTGCTCGGGTTCATTCTTTTCACATGTTTAACGATCGTCTTTGATGATTTCTCTCTGTCGTGTCTATTAGCCTCGAATTCACCTTTTCTTTTCCAGCTCTTGGCAAAAATGACTTGGTCAAAATGATTTCAATATTATTTATTAGTTCGTAAAAAAATAAATAAAGCAATTTTTAATTGCTGTTGATATTACAATAAGTAATTGATGGGCTCAATGGAAGAGATTCATAAATAGAGACCGGATTTTAAGCAAAATGCTTATTGCTCAATTTTATAAGCAACCAATAGATATTTAATTTCTACACGAATTACGAAAAACTAATTGCATTGAGATTGCATTTTTTATGCTTTTTTTGCTTTTTTTCACCTTCGTGCTTATTTGAACTTATTTTACGAATATTTATAATTTTTTTTTTTTTTTTTAAAAACACTTTTTTCCTATTCACGCCCGCATACACCAGAGGCGTATATAAGGAGGCCCCCCCGAAAAAAATTTCTATATACGCCCCTAGACACAGTCTATTCGGCAACTTAGGCCATTTAAGTCTTTAAACGGTACCCATTATTTGTAAATATATCTATTGGGGTCCAGACATTCTTATTTAAGCTATTTGGTATCCAAATGGCTTAAATAAAATCATCAGGCTGCCTGCGGTCCCAACCCTCGACCCTTGGTATACAAGACAGGCGCGCTACCAACTACGCCAAGCCCGAGGGCTATAAAATTTTTAAAAAGAATTCAAAACATTGTTCAGCAAAAACGTTCATGTAAAGCAAATCCTTGGACAACTTCCCTACCCTCTGGCTCCGGGCCCGCCCTCACAGAGGGGGTAATCTGTGGGACTGGCCGCACACTTTCGGTTATTTAAAGTTGCATTCTTACTTACTACTTGTTTACCACAATATATATAGGTCTATATACAAATAAAATTTTTAAGTTTTAATTTTTAAAATTTTATATTAACATTTATCACCTCCTTTACCCCCCCCCCCCCTTTGTATCCACCATTGGTATGCGTAGAAGTTGCTTACGAGATGAATTTGTTTTTAATTTTATGCTTATTGAACAATTTTTTATTCAAGATTTTTATACTTTTTTGTCCGGTCTTTAGTCATAATCAAAGACCTGACAAAAAAGCATAAAAAAGTTGTTCTTCTTCTTTCTTTGCCGTTATTATTCCCGCGGTGCGGGGTCGGCAATGGGTTTTATTGCGACCGGAAGAAATAGAACAGGCCGGTCCGTCGCACGGTCTGACGCCTGCTGAAAATACAGAAGGAAGGGACTGACATGTAAAGAATAGAAGGACTGCCAGTCCCAGCTCGGGTAGCTCGTGGTCGCCATCCACGCAAAATAAAAAAAAATCATCTCGTAAGCAACTTCTATTCATACCAATGGTGGATACAAAGGGGGGGGGGGATAAGGGAGGTGATTAATGCTAATATAAAATTTTAAAAATTAAAACTTAAAAATTTTATTTGTATATATATTCTGGTAAACAAGTAGTAAGTAAGAATGCAACTTTAAATAACCGAAAGTGTGCGGCCAGTCCCACCAGATTACCCCCTCTGCGAGGGCGGGCCCGAGCCAGAGGGAAGGGAAGTTGTCCAAGGATTTGCTTTACATGAACGTTTTTGTTGAGCAATTATGAATTCTTTTTAAATAAAATTATATAAATATTCGTAAAAAAAAAGTTGAAATAAGCACGAAGAGGGAAGAAAGCATAAAAAATGCAATCTCAATGCACTTAGTTGCTTTCGCAATTCGTGTAGAAATTAAATATCTAATGGTTGCTTATAGAATTCAGCAATAAGCATTTTGCTTAAAATCCGGTCTCTAGTCATAAGTGAAATGTAAAATGGCAAAATCTGCAAATTATATGTGACTGCTCAGATATAATTTGCGGACTTTGCCATTTTACATTTCACCTACCATTTAAATAAAAAATTACATATAATTAATATATGTAAATTAAATACTGAAGATGGCCCTAAACAGGACCGAAACGTCAGCTCTGAGGGGAAATAAATGAAATTATGCTTAGCTGCTCTCTCTTTGATTTCTAATTCTACCTACAAATTATACAATCAGCTATAAAAAAAAAACTTCAATTAAAGATTGTTTTTATTTAATCTCCTGGCTGTATTAACTAAAGAAGTTTTAATAAAAAAAAGGTTTACAAAACTAAAGAACTTTTCACAAAAGAAAAAACACTTATCATCTAAGGACTCTTGCTGTGTAGAGATTATTTTACATTCTTTTCTATTATCTTCATTATTCTACATTACATTTTACTGTTTCCTTCATTGAATGTAAAAACACTTATTTTACCAAGTTTCTACAACAAAAGGAGTTTGCAAAAACAAATCACTTATTCGTGTGCTTGTTGCCGTATTTGTTATTTTCGGTCATTTTATTAATGAGATCTAGCTTACTAGGTTCAATGCGCCGGTTAAACCTTTCTTATAAAATGACCTGTTAGGGACAACTTCAACGCACCACAGAAGCTTCCAAATTTCCTTTCTCAGATCATGCTTACTACATTTCTAACAGATAATCTCAAAAAATGGCACATATCCCTTTTGGTACTTGCACCAATGGCCTAGCGAGGGGGGTCATCATACCCCAGGCGCTACTCACAAAGGGGCGCCAAATGGTCAGCAAAACAAAAAATTGCTGGATGATTTTTATTTTTATTATAAATGATTTCTGGAAAATATATTTTAAGGGCCGTATTCATAATTGAAACTTGTTTTCGTGCTTAAGTCTGACTTCATGAAGTAAGACTTTTTTGAACAAGTCGAGCTAGATCGTTTATGATTTCATAAACATTATTCAAGCAAGACTTTTTGAAGTCAGAGTTCCAATAAACATTGCTTGTTTGCCAAACCAATTGCTTCGTCAAGTCAACGACTTCGGCTATTCTCGGCTCCGATCGGATACAATCGGCAACCTTCGGCTAATATGGCGAGTCAAAAATTTCAAAGAATAAAATATTACAGAAATATTATATTATTGTGAAAAAATAATTTGACGTTTTGTGAAGTAGGCAACATAATAAAAATTGAAATTAATTTCAATAAATATTATAAATTAAAATATTTAATTAAAAATAATTAATTTTTTTACAAAAATATAAAAATTTCTAAAAAAATAAACAAGAACAGCTTAATTAAAAACTTTTTTAGGTTAGAAACTATAATAAGGCCTTAATATACATAGAAATATATATTGATTAATAAAAAATATATAGACACACCTCATTTGGAAAAAATAAGCTAAGAATTGTTCTTTAATATCTTTACAAAGGATTTTTGGTTTCTTTAGGTAAATAACAAATATTATATGCACAATGAAAATTTTATTTATTTAAAATTTTATATTAATCATAAAAGTAAAATGTATTTTTATATTATAAAGAAATGAAAGCATTCATATATTATACAAAATAAAACGATTGTGATTTCCAAGCCTGGAGATTATGGTATTATCTATGATTATGGTTTATAACCTTCTGAACTGAACTGAATGTTCAGTCGAAAATAAACCTGCAACCGAAAAACTTCCGTATTTTATTTGATTAACTATCAACACCTCAGTTGATCATAAAAAAACACTTTCACAATATAAATTTAAATCATAATTGTTTGTGCAAATCCATCTAAAATAAATATTTTAGTTATTATCAAAGATTATATTCCAAATGAAAGTTTAAATAAATAATAGTTATTTAAAACAAAGTATTCATTTACCTTTTATAATAATATAAATATATAATCTAGATATTGCTCTTCTTTTATTATAAACTATAATTTCCAAAAAAGAACTGCAAAAAAATATATTTTTATTAATTATTTTATTCCAAGTGGAAATTTAAATAAATAATAATGTTATTTATTAATAATTTAATTTAATAATTAATTCTAACCTTAATTTTTTACATTTATGATAATTTGAAAATTGAAGATCTGACAACTGCTGTCAAAAACAAAGACTCAAGTCACCTTTCGACTTGACTTAAAAAATTCTGACTTGTTTGCTAACTAGTCCGCATGAAAAATCACTATGAAATCGAACGAACTTATTTGAAACTAGTCTTGGCTTAAGAAATAACTCTGAATAACGAAAACATCGAATAAGTTAGGGTTAGTGACCTAGGCAACAAGTCTTTACTTTGTCAAGTCTCCGCCAGGTGCTGCTCGTTTGCACTGACTCAAACGATTGCTTGTTTGTGTCTATGAATCGAAAGTGAACTTAAGCAATTACTTTATTCTGACTTGATCAATAAGTCTCGATTATGAATACCGGCCTAAATGTAGTGCCAGGGTAATATAATAATTCTGGCCGAAAAAAATCTCGCCGAAAAAAAAATGGCCGAAAATCCGAAAAGTTCCAAAATAAAATATTTTTAAAAATCTGGTGTGACTGTCGCTCAGCAGACAACTTTCTCTTAGCAAAGGTACTGTACTGTGCTTGTCACACCAGTGCTTATAAATTTCATTTTATCTCCTTAAGTGGTGTTGCTGAAGTTGGTTTATTAAAGAGAAAGAAAACGCTATATTTTCAGCAATTTTTTATTAGTTAGCAAGGCAATATTTCCAAATATTTCGGAGACCTATCGGCACTCCTTCTTCAGTGGTTTTCGCCTCATTCACCAAATACGGCCCTTGCAGTCGAAACGCTTGGGAGCGACCATGTTTTAAGATCAGCAATTATTAATCATTTGAAGAAGGAGTGCTGATAGGCCCCCATAATAATTTTGTATATTTTACATATAATATTATATGGTTTTCGAATGGGGGGGAGGGGGGCGCTAAAAAGGTATTGTGCCCCGGACGCGAGTCAAGCTCACTAGGTCACTGACTTGCACCCTTTAATTGATGGATTGAAACCAATAATGTACAGCGAGGGACAATATTAAGTCCCACCCATGCGCTTCTACTTGTGATTATTTCAGTGTTTTTATAAAAGAAAATTAAAATCCTTATTGGAACTTTTCCAGGTTTGAACTATGAAAGGTTTTTTTTTAAACAATGAAATAATCACTTAATATTGTCCCTCACTGTACACTCGTTGGCCGACGCGAGTTACTAGAAATAAAAAATTATATATATATATATATATATATATATTACACTCACGACCATCTTGGAGAAGCCGTTTATATCCTGTTAAACGGTTTATAAAATTTGACTTCTAATTAACTAGCTATCCCTCGGATAATAACTTTCGAGTCTTTTCACATCTATCAATAGTTATGCTAATCATAAGATTAAATGACCCAAATGCTTAACTAACTTCACAAAACTCGAAGGTGAAGCTTGTTCACGTTTACTATAACTTTTTTTTTTTTTGTTTTTAGGCAATTTTGGTATTTGGATCCGTCTTTTTTAACAACAATTTCGACGATTGGACTTATTGTGACTTTAGTGGATTATCTTGTCCCAACTATTACTTCTAATTTTTGCCATCCAGATAATTGGACTGGAGCTAAAGAAAAAAAATTAGAAGACATCTGTCGAGATATTTCTAATATTCAACAATGCCTCACCTCTCGCATCAAGTATTTCTATAACATGCGCAATACACGTCCTAAAATGGTATTATTTTTTCTTTTTTTATTTAGTTATGGATGCAAAGCAGCCAAAAAGGGAGCTTCAACTCTTGATTCGTTAGATTTACTCTCTACTCATGTAATATATTAATAAATAGAGTTAGTTGCCTTATAATAGAATGCAATCGCCCGAAACTTCCCGAATTTTTTTTTTTTTTTATAAATAGAGGATCTCTTTTTGGCTAGAAGAACCGTCTTATCATTTTCTCATTCAATCACTGAATATTAATCTTAATTTTGTTTCCCTTTTTCTTTTTTAGTATTATTTTTGCGTCGTGTCTATTTTGACTACATTTGCTTGGTTCGGCAATATTATTAATAATCTTTTCTTCACCTATATTATATGTAAGTTTTTATATTTTTTTTATAATTAGAATAATTAAAATTATCATTGTTGTTTTGAGTGCAAGAAGTAGCTCACTTCAGTCTTAATTAATTTGTTGATATCATCACTCTAGTCCAATATATTGTTTTGTTTTAGCCTTGACGCTAATAATGCTTCCTGGCATCAAACATCATGGCATTATTAAGAAATATCTGCCGGCTCTCGAAATTTACATTCAAAAAATTCGAGCTTATGAATCGAAACAAAATTAATTCAAGAGAGAAAAACAAAAAAAAATTTTAAAAACAAAAAATAAAAAAAAAGGTAATAGAATAATAATAATAATAATATTAAAAACTTATAAATGTTTCTCATTAAATGTTTTTATAAATATTATTAATATTAATGATTTTCTTGAAGTAAAAAAAATAAAAAAGTACTTGACTTTTTTTATACGTTGAAAAGAGAACAAAAAAAAAACGTATATTTTCTACATTTGGAGCTAAAAAAGAAAGAAATAATTCCTTGCACACTTGCACTTATTGGTATTTATTTCATACCGGACTTGATTGAGTTCTAGTCATTCTTTTATGCATAAATATAAAAAATATTTTTACTTTTTTTACCAAACTACTCAAGTTATTCACTAGCGTTCGAATTGTTTTTTACTTGCAAAACAACAACTAGACTGATGTTGCAAGATCTTTTTGTTTAAAGAGAGACAATATTCCTTTTTGTTGTGATTAATTTAATAGAATTTTAAGTAAATATCGCGTTGCTTTGAATTGAAGGAGACGAGCGAGGAGTAAAAAAACTTTAAATTCTTTTCGGATGTTGTCACGTGTTTTAATATTTAACGAGAGATTTTTTTATTAGTTTTTGCTGTTATTTGGTATTGAAGACTCCAACATTTTATTAACGTAGATACTTTTCAAGAAGATTTTAAAATAAATTTTTAGGATTTCCCGAAACTTGAGGTCTAACATTTTCTTGCGAATTTGACGTCCTTCTTGCTTTTTGTTATTTTTATTGGACCAGTAGTCGAAAACACCTAAAAAAAACAATTTCTTCTTGAAAAATGTTTACAAAAATGTTGTCGTCCCATCGATACAGGTGTAAAATAACAAAAAACACGAATTTATAAAATTCCATTGCATACTTTGCAACGCGCATTTAAGACTTAAATTGAAAAAAAAAAAAAAAAATTGGAATTTCTCCCTCTGCACTGCGTTTAATTAAAAGGGTCTCATTTTTTGTGTCTTAATTTTTTTCTAGTTATATTTTATAAAATGTTCCTATTAAATATTTAAAGTTTTTTTTCCTTTGTTTATTTAAATGCTCTTATATATATTTAAGGTTTGTATATTATAGAGATGGAATTGCTTTCAAATTAAGCGAGGCATCCGCCGTGGGGGCTACTATTTTAAAATTAGCTTTTATATTTATATTTTTCTCTCGTTCTTTTAGTGTGTAGTGACCACAATTCGTTGAATTAGCCTAGTTGATTTTTTTGCCATATTTAAGGATTAAACGAGAATGGATTCCAAAGAATATTTATTTTTTCGGATTAAATAAAAAGAGTAAAAAAGTCAAGTATGTGAATTTATTAGGAAATTTAAAAACTTAAGATAATTTCAATGAATTTGATGCCATATCGTTGGGTATTTTCTTGTAATTGAAGGGATGGGCAGAAAGAAGGCAGTCCAAAAATAAAATCACTCTTTTGGGAGTGCTTTTAGTGCGCTTCTTCGATAATTCCAGGGACTAATCAATTTCATCACATTCCGATCTTGCGTCATTTTGGTTTTAGTGACGCTACTTTTACCGAAAATACCGGAGGACGGATAGCTGCTTTGCTAGTGAGAACGGTATTTTATCCCATTAATAAAAAAAACGATTTTTTTTTCTCATTATTTTGAATCAAGCAAAAGCAGAGTCACTAAATCGACTTGTAACTCCCGCTGCGTGAGCGCCGAGCAAATGAAGGCGCGTGGCGCACAGGAGGAAGGGAAATAACCTCGGAAAGTTTTTGCTAAAACTCGGTAATTGTACAATATTGGACGCTATCTTTAATTATTATGAGTCATAATAGAATAACGGATATATTCCCCCTCCGGGGCAGAGGGATCGTTAAATATTTTTCTCAACAAAAATATTTATTCGATTCCTAAATTGGCAATAGCCATTAAATTAGAAACACATACAAACAATGAAGCGTAACAATTAGTTATTAATAATCAATATTAAAAATATCCATTATTCTATTCTTATTCATAATATATAAAACGTGCAATGCAATTACCAAAAACTTTTTCCTCTTTTTATCATGTGCGTCACGCACCGAATAGCTCATCTTTTGACAATGTTAAATTTTTAGGGCTAACTGCTCAGGATACATTGCTTGTTTATTAGAAACTATTTCAGATGAATATAAAAAGAAATAAATTTAGAATGATTATTCTTTTGATTTATGAAATTTATTGAACACTTGTTTTCTTTTTTTTATAAATATCTTAAATAGTTTTTAATTAACAACGACAACAACGACGACAAAATAAAATTTATCTTCTAGACTCTGAGCCTCATTCTTATTGGACTGAATGCATCGAAACGTTTTTGGCTGTCTCTGCTAATCCCTTTAGAGCAAAGTCATTTCTTATTAATTTTGACTCATTTCTCAGAAAACGTTCAGACATTTAAAGAGAGTCTCAAAAATGAAAAATGACCCTATCGTCTAATAGATATTAGAGAATTCAAAGTTGAATTTTGCAATTGCAGCTGTTTGGGGGGGCGGGGGGGGGGGGGAGGGAGAAAAAGACTGGCAGAAGAATTATCGCTATCGACAGTGCGTTTGGGTTATTTTTCATTTTTGGGTGGACCAAAACGGTAAAGGCATCAAACATCACGTGATCAGTCATTTCATAGAAATTTACACAAAAAAAACTCGCAAGTTTTTTTTGTTGATTTTTCAATTTGGACTCATTTCAATGAGATTAAATAACATTAATAAATTTTCCTAATAAAAATTCGAATAGGCTTTGTATATATGAAGATATTTGCATGCTCTTTTTATTTTCCCCAAAGAAATTATATAAGATAAGATTAAATAATAATTAAAAAAAAAAAACCTTTTCTCGTCCTTAAAAAAATATATTTTATTATCTTTAAAGTCAACTGCCAAATCTATTTAAAAAAATTTATTAATAAGACCAATTTAAGAATATTATTAGAATAATACATAAAGTGTTTGTATGTATGTTGCTTGAGATTTAATCTTTAAAATAAGATGTTTAAATAAAAGTTAACTTATACACATATATATATATATATATATATATAAATGAATAATAAAATATAAAATTGTCGTGTGTAGAAATTTTATAATTATTTCCTCTGTCTCTTTTGCATTTGATTGGTTTTGAATATTTCTCAATATATCTATATATATATATATATATATACATATATACCATATATCTGAATATTGTCAAATAATCTGTGTAAATTAAATCACTTAAATAAAAAATGCTAAAATTAACATTATTTATTTGACAGCCAAATGAATGTGCATATAAATCACAAAATATGATTTGTCTTTCACTATCAGAGATCGCGTTCAACGCCCTCAACAGTTGAGTACCTGATGAGAAATGTCCCTCTCAACATGGTGATTGATCAAAAATATTTAACGATCCCCATGCTTATTGGCAATAGCCATTAATTAAATCAGAAACAAATTAAAAGACATAAATTATTTGCCTAAATGATCGCCTCTTTTTTTTATCATGTTCCCTGGCGCTAACTCAACAGTTGAGTGCGCTGAACGGAGCCCAATAATAAATCGATTTACAATTACCATATTGATTTGGTAAATATATATAGATAGGAGTCAAACTTCAGCCATTGTGTTTGTTTATTCAAACAGTTTGTCTGTCTTCTCCATTCAACATAATGGAAACGTGCCGTTGAGTATCCAATGGGTTGACGGGGGGAGGGGGGTCTGAGAGTTTCGCCGATGCTTCACAGCTTCACAGTTGATCTTGGCGAAGAGGAGGCCGACCACCTAGCTCGCCACGTTTCGGTCCCAAAAGCGTATTTCCTCAGTGGTCTCTGGTCAGAGAAACATCCCAGAGGCTGTCTGTCTTCTCCCTCGTCCTCGATCAAGCATCTCCTGTCTTCAATGGTGCAAGGGGGCACTGGATATTTCTTTTTTTATTATTTTTCCGTTTAATCGACGTTAATATTTATAAATTTAACATTAAGGATTTTTTATATTTTCAAGGAGATTAAAATTTATTGTTAATTTGAAATTCAATTAAATAATAAAAGCCAAGAATTAGAGAACAATTTATTCTTTATGAAGTTTCAAATGTGCTTGTAAATGTCCATTGAGTGCGAATCTCCTTTGACAGAAATCACAGGAATAGGGCTTCTCTCCCGTATGTGTTCTTAAATGTATCAATAAATGTCCCTTTTCGCGGAAATCCCGCAGGCAAATGTCACAATTATACGGCTTCTCGCCTGTATGTGTTCGAATGTGCAATTTCAAATGTTGCTTACGACTAAAATCCTTCATACAAATTTCACATGCGTAGGGCTTTTCACCTGTGTGTGTCCTTAAATGATTATTTAAATCCCCTCTGGCGCTAAAACGTTTTTCACATTCGGCGCACTCAAAAGGCTTTTCTCCTGTATGCACTCTTAAATGTTTCATTAAATTTGCTTGAACATTAAAGTTCTTTAAGCAGATTTCACATTGATAGGGTTTCTCGCCTGTATGTGTTCTTAAATGATTTTTTAAATGTTGTTTTCTATTAAATTTCTTTTCACATTGATAACAAGAATAACATTTTTCATATATGGCATGTTTTGTTAACACATGCGTTTTTAATTCTTCTCCATCAGTGAAGTTTTGTAAACACCGATCACATGTATAGATGCACTCATTTGAATGCATCCTTATAAATATTTATTTTCTTTTTTTATCTAAAAAACAAAAAAAATGATAATTATTGAAAGCTGAAGAAAGAAAAACAGAAACCTCCCACCCCACCTTAAATGTAAATTTGTTATCCCCTAAGTGCAAATAATCAAATAGCTTTTATTCCACTGACAAGCACTAATGACATTTTATTACCAAGAACAAATATTAAAATCAATTATTTTATTAGTAGCTTTCAATTTATTTATTTTTTTAATTATGGTTATGAAAAATAAAAATTTTAACATGACAATTAATTATCCAAATGGCACTGGCTCTCTGCTTATGTAGGAATTTTGTACTCCCATTACCCGTGTATTTAATAATAAATTCTCACTATTTATGCCATAAGCAGCATTTATATATTCCATTTCGATAATTTTACCTGAAATTTGTAATCCTATTTTTATTAATTACTAAAATTTTTCATATATATATATAGAAAAAAAATTTTTTTTCAATAATTTTCGATAGATAAATAATTTAAAGATAGATTATTTGTCCCCTTCTGTCAAGAGGGTAAGGTTATAATATTCCCTGGGGTGGATGAATGCTAACTAAAAATCAATACCCAACTCTTCTAATTTGAAAAAAAAAAAGCTCGAATAAAATATTATATAAAATATTTTTTCTTATCTTATTCTTATTCTTTATATATATAATTCTTCTGTACGTGTGTATGTGACTGAACTCCTCCTAAACGACTGAACCAATTATGATGAAATTTGCTGTGTATGTTTGTGAGAATCCCGGACAGGTTTTGTTTCACAAATATCAATAAGTTAATGAGTAATTAACCGTTAAAATAAGAAAAAAATAAAAATTAGGAGAAATAGTTGCCATGGTAACAAAATATAATATGTTATTTACATTTTGAATTTTTTGTCTATGTACCGGGAGAGTCCCGGAAAGGATATGATTCACAAAAAATCTTAAGTTCATGAATAATTAACCGTTAAAATAATCTCTACATATAAAAATGAAAAGGGAAAATGTATGTACCGGTATGTATATAAGTAGGCGAGCAAGGGGGTCCAGGGGGCGCAGCCCCCCTGGCTAGACGGAGAGCCCCGCCGAAGGCGGGGCTTTGCGTCTAGTATATTTAATATAAAATTTTTTTTCTTTATAAAGTTAGTCAACCAAGGCCACCTCTTACCACCCAATAAGAGCAAAAAAAAAAAAAAAAATTTTCTTGTTATATAAATATAATATAGCCGAAATTTATGCCATGGGAGCCGGCAGCTTTCCAACGAAGATATTAGGGCTTATAATCAATCACTCGCATCGAGAAAAGACTGTGAATGTTTTAAAAAAAATAAACAAATAAATAATAGGATTTCTTTTTAACTTAATTGGACTTTTCGGCATCTTAGGCCACTTTTCACTTTCTTTTTATAAATATAAAGAATAAATTAATATTCTAGTAATTTTATCATATACATATAGATACTTGATATTTTGTTGATTTTCATTTTAGTAAATTGAATAAGACTATCAAAATAAAAGAACAATCAATCTCAATTAAAATTAATATATTATTAACGAGCAATCAGCTAAATGCTCATTAATATTGACCTGACAAAGTTTCCTTTTGTTAGTCTCTGCTCTGATACGCCAAGCAAGAAGAGATGATCCTTTTTATGTTTCTGCTTTTATTTGGCATCACAGATTCCGTGAAAGAAATTGCGATTCCATGGACGCCGTGCAATTGGAGAAATTTTATACAAATTTGCCTGGAATATCTGAATCCTCAGTATAAAACCTATTTGATGTTTGATGGCGTCAATCCACATGAATCTGAATTGATCAAAGAAATTTATTTGAATCTAAATTTGCCCATTCAAGCGATCCGAAAGACGAAACCTTCAAATCTGTTTGGGGTAAATTCTTACAATGTTATTGTGCTATTTAAAGTCGATTATGTTAACACAAAAGTATTTAGTAGTGACACTTATAACAAAGAGAATAATTTATTGGTGTTTGTGAATGATTCCTTTACTGAGGAGACGCTCCCTTTAGAAAATTATTACCTATATAGTGCGATAATCCGGAATATATTTTACAAACAGAATTTAACCAGATGCAATTCGGAGTTCAAATTATGGACAGCGCGGATCAAAGGGAAAGGTGAATGGATTCAGAATCTCCGCAAGGCTCACTTCAATCGGAAGCCAAACTTCCAGGGCCTGCCTTTGAACTATAAACTGACCCTAGGTGACGAGGAGAGGCCGATAGGCAGAAGAGACGAGGCTCTAAGAGACGTCTTAGAAACGACTTGGAATTTCTCCAGAACACTAACGGATATTCCGCATCAATACGCGATATATTTTGCCAAGGAGCCCGTTCTGCTCACTGAGGGTGACGCGTACTCGATGATCGCGCTCTGCTTTGTCGTTCCAAAGGCGCCCTTTCAACCCCAATGGCTGACAATTTTCCAAATATTCCATTGGAAAATTTGGATTTTAGGAATATCGACTTTGGTGTGCTCTTCGTTTGTGTACTCTTTGATAGCGCAAAAGGAATGGTCCGGGAGCAAGAGCCGACGCGAAATCCTCGCCGAGTGCTTCTCCCGGACGCTCAGCCTTTCAATTTCCCATCCAATCTTCTGGCTGGACTCAATACAAGGCTTCAAATTACGAGTTCTAACTCTAACGCTCATGTTGGCCTCGATTATCATGTCGAGTGGCTTCCAATCGGGATTTTATTCCCTTCTCCAAACTCCAACTCGATACCAGGACATCAACTCAATCGACCAACTTTTGAACGCTAATCTCAATATTTATTGTAACATTCCCGATTATTGCAATTATATTTTCATTAATGCCAACCGAATGCATCTTGACGGTGATTCGTCAAGAATTCGAGCCAGAATGGTCAGCGATCAAATAGCGTCATTGAGCAACGTCTCCGAAAACATGAACATGGCGGTGATCTATCCGTGCGATCTGGCCATCGATGCGATCCGGCGCATCCGGCAATTCAACAAGCAATTGCATATCCTGCGGGAGAGGTTCCTGCTCTGGCCTTTGTATGTCGTCACCTGGGGCTCGCAGTTCCCTTTCCATTCCAAATTGATCCGATTGATCGGCGCCTTTTACGAGAACGGCGTCGCCCAATGGCTGGACGACATCGACCAATGGCGGAAAATTATGAAAATTTTATTCCATCAACATCGGGGCGAAAAATTCAAAGCATTATCCTTAAATGATTTGAAAGTTGTATTTGTGTTATTATTGGGCGGATATTTTTTAGCTCTGTTTGTTTTTCTCTTTGAAAAGTGTTTTTGAGAAGAATGGAAGCGGAAAGCGAATTTAAGGTGCGCGTCTCGAAAAACGGTTAGAACACTATAGACTACCGAGTTCCTCTAGGCGGCAAGAGATGGCGTTAGTTTTCCCCATAGGAATACAAAGGATTTATTTCATTTCATTCTAGAGCTTCCAGCTAATTAATTAAAGGCAAAAAATTAATTATTTTTTAACACAATGATTACTAATTTAATTATCTACAACTTATAGAGCTCCTTTTTTAAAAATATCTTTTATTTAATGCGATTAATCGAAAAAAAAATTTTTTTTTTCGAAAATCAAAAAAAGGGCTTCTATAAGTTTTAGATAATTTAAATAGCTTTAATTTTAAAAAAATTTGAGGTCGATAGCTTCAAAATTGTGGCCGCAAACTCCCAAAATTAGCACCCCGAGACGCGCATCTTAAACCAAATAATATAAAGCCGTTGAAATTGATAATAACAGCCCTAACGCTCTGAAGATGACCCTAAACAGGACCGAAACGTCAGCACAGAGGTAAACGAAAATATAATAAAAAAAAATTTATATGCATTTCTAAAAAAAATTGTTTTTAATTTTTTTATTTTTATTTATTTAAGGCTTTTTTCGACATTTAGACCCCGTCCGTATTTATTTGTTTTACCCCTGGTATAATATATAGCAATTTGAATTTTGAATTTTTTTCTCTCTCGGGTGGGGGAAAGGGGTAACGCCCCCCCCCCCCGGGGCCACTGATTTACAAAAACTTAAAAATCAATGATTCTTTTTTAATTTTTTCCTCTTTTGTGTCAATGCAGTACTCATTAAAATAAAAATTCATATTTGCTCACAAACATAGGCGCCGGAACTGGGGGGGGGGGGCAAGGGTACATTGCCCCCCCCTGGCATCCTACAGGGGGGGGCAGAGGGGGGCAAAATTTCTTCTTTTATTTCATTTATTATTAAAAATGATATATTTTTACTTTTGAAAAATAAAATCTTCTAAATTAAAAAAATTAAAAGAGTAAAAAATTCATTTTTTTCAAATTTTTTCCAAAAATTTTTGATAAAATCACTAGCAAATTTTTTAAAATTTTAATTTTATTAAAATTGTGATTTTATTTAAAATTTTTAAAGTTTTATAGTAGATTTGTTTTTGTTTTATACTATTTGAACATATTAAATTATTTTAATTTTCTAAAAAAAAATTTTTTGCCCCCCCCTGATTCAAATTCGTTCTGGCGCCCCTGCTCACAAAGCCTTTTATTATATTCCGACCTGTACGGGAAAAAGTTAGCGATCTCTGAATCCAGAAAGGGAAGTCATCAGTCGTTAAAAGTCCTTTGACATTCATTTCCAATTTGTCAAATGATTTCGAATATTCCGGCTAGTCAATTTGAAGTTTGCTATTTTAAATATTTTTATTCATTATTTTTTTTGAAAAGAAAGTAGCATTTTTTGTTTTCTTTTTTTCATCTTTTTAAAATAATATAATTTTATTGAAATAATATAATTAAAAATATCAATTATTTTTAAATTTTAAATAATTATGCAAAGTCCAGGGAATTTTGTCTTTTTGATGTTGGCTCTTCCGAGTTGTGCTCAGATGTCAAATGAAGAAATGTCAAATGTAAATGTAACATGAGCATGTGTTTGTTTTTGCTTTTTTCGAGTGTTGTTTGCGTTTTCTTGGCCACTCGCTGTTGTTATTTACTCTTTAGACGAGATGGGATTAAATTTGGCGTTGGTCAACGGAAAACAAGAAAACCGGTGAGGTTATTGATCGTGATCGGGTCAGGAGGTCACACCGCAGAGATGTTACGACTTCTCACCGATCACATGGACTTGGCACGATATTCCCCCAGGGTGTATCTCAAGAGTAGCACCGACACAACCAGCGAGGCGAGGATTCGCCAGGCAGATGGACAGTTTGTGTTAGAGGATATCCCACGAAGTCGTCACGTCGGCCAGACATACACAAGCGCCATTTGGACAACCCTCGTGGCATTTGTGGCATCATTTCGCCCGCTGGTGCGTCACCGGCCACATCTAATCCTCTGCAACGGGCCCGGGACTTGTTTACCTGTTTGCCTGGCTGCCTTCGTGTTGCGTCTTCTCTTCTTTCTTGACACTCGCCTCGTGTTTGTCGAGAGTTTCTGTCGCGTCTATTCTCTCTCCCTCACTGGCCGGCTCTTATTGCTGGTTGCCGATCACGTCGTCGTGCAATGGCCCGAATTGCACCACAAGTATCCGTCAACCAAATATTTAGGCAGATTGACACTCTAAACGGAGAGAAAAGGATCTTTAAATAAAAACAACTTTGGGGGGGCCGACGGCATTCAAAACGTCTTTTTGTTGACCCAAATCTCAATTTAACAAAAAAACAAACAAAGTGTTGGCAGCACATGTATTTTCTGTTCTTGTTTTTATTTTTATATTTAAATAAAACCAAAGATGAATAAACATTTTCTTAAATCTTCAATCAAAATGCATCTGTTCTTTCCTCTCTTGCTCTGATGGTTGCCTTGCATTTATTTTTACCCTCTAAGCCCGCAGCTTGGCTTGGGGCACCAGGCTCTTTTAACAAATCGGCCCATGTGGGCATTTTTCAGCATCAAGGAGGTTGAAATTTTATATTTAAGTTAGGTACCTCCTTGGGACGTGACAGGAAGCTCAACTTTTTACTCATTTCAAGGGGGAGAAGGAGCGAAGCTGTTACGCATGTTTTTGCCGATAAGATGGCGTTATGCAAGCCAATAAAAAAAAAAACACCTGAGAAATGCCTGAACCCCCAATAGATATTATCATATTATATGGCCTAAGTTCCCGAAAAGACTGTGTGAATGTGTGTGTGTGTGTGTGAATGAGAAAAAAGTGTACGTGTTTAAAAAAAATTGAAAAAACAAGACAAAGGTGAGATAAGAGAAAAGGGACCAAATATTCACATTGGTTTAAAATGAGTTTTGCTTGCAGCACAGCTGCTATAAAAACCTGACTATTGCAGACGGCAGGGGCGTATATAGAAATTTTTTTCGGGGGGGGGGGGGGCTGAACTCAAAAATTTTTTTCACACGAAATTTTTTGGGGAACATTTTTTCCGCTGCGGAACCAAAGTTTTCCATCCTGCGGAAAAATTTGTTGCACTGATATCTGAATATCCCTATATATGTATATGTGTTTGGAAAATTTCGGGGGGAGCCAGGGCCCCCTCCCCCCTCCCTTATATACGCCCCTGGCAGACGATAATTGGCAAAAATAATTAATTTGGGGGGGGGGGGGGAAGGGCCGGATCTCGGAGATTTGTTAGGAGGGGCAAAATTTAATTTGCCGCCCCCCGCGCCGCCGTCCCTGTAACCAATTGTAAAATTTTAATCTTTCTTTCAATTTGAGTCTAAAATTTTCTCGCCTCTAGGATTTACAGTATTAACATTTATAAAGTTGAAATAATAATATATAAATATTTTTTCAACATAAATTAACATCTTTTATTTTTAATTATCACTCGCTACACGCCGAAAATACGAATATTTAAAATGAATTGAAATTTGGTATAAAAATTGAATCATCTCATTGTCAAATAAGACGAGTCGTTGCATATATCTAATTGGATGTGTAACGACCTGGAAGAACGGTGAAAACACGTAGCGAGTCGGAATTAAAATTAAAAGAGTGTATGTTTTATGTTGGCGAGGCCAAAAGCCCCATTGCCCTGGGGATTTAACACTAAATTTTAAACCTTTCCACCCAATTTTACCTTCTTTTGTTGCTACCAACGTTCGCTGCTTGAATAACAATTTCAACAAAAGATTTTTTGTAAAACATGACAAAAAAATGAGGATTTTTTTGAAGCACATACGAAAAATGGAAAAAAAATTTTTTTTTGTGGATCAATAAAAAGGATTCTTGGATAAATATTAAATAAAAGGCAAAAAAGAGAATTTTATATATTTATATATATAATATAATATAATTTTTAAATAACAATAAAATTGTTTCTTTTCTAGAAATCAAATCCTAAGGAGAATTAGATGATAATAATATTTCATAAATCCTCTTTGACATATAACCTCTTTCAAGTATTATTCTCAAAATTTTATAAAAGACCATGTTATCAAAGCCAAAGGAAATAAAAGGGAATAAATAATAATAATAAAAAATTCACAATGATATCACAACTTTCTTTTCCTCATCACAACTGAGAATCTTTTTTTTTTTCTTTAATTCTGACTAGATAACATTAAATAAGGAAATTAAACTGCACAGGAGCAACAACACTTGACAAAGGGGCTATTCTCTCTTTCCTCTTGCTTTCTGCCAATTGCAATGAATGCGATCAGGTCACCGGGATGTCCCGTCCACGTTTATTTTTAAGTGTTATTTAAAAGAACAAATATTTACTTACAAGAGATCACTCGTTAATGCTGAATAAGAAGTGGCGAGTTTTCAATGACTGGTGCCTTATTATTTCTTTCGCCTTCTTCCTTATTAACCTAAAAAGTGGCGCTGAGCCTAATTTGGACCGAATATCTCTGAAAATAACGAAAATTTTGAAGAAATATGAAGATGAATTCAAAAAGTATTTTAACTTACTTTTTAGAGTTTTTTCTTGACCCATTGTAATTATCAGCTAAATAAATTATAAAGAGATAGTAATTGGTTGTGATTACTAGAATATTAAATAAAATTTAGTAGAATTCTTAAACATTTTTAGTTTATAAATAATATTGAAGCTCACTTTATGTTAGTAAAAAATGACAAAGAATGTAAAAAAAAAACAAAGAATATAAACGAAAATGAACGAAATAAATCAATAAGAGCTAATTTTAATGATATTTTAAAAGTTTCTATACTCTTTTTGTTGAACATGTTTTATTTTAATCTAAAACAGAACCGACCATCATTTAACTTAATTTATCGAAAGTGGCGAAAGAGATTTGTGTTTATTAACGCGAAGTTAGCTTCAATGCCGTTATTGGCAGATAAACAAACAATTTTTAAGAATTTTTCTACTATATTTTATTTAATATTCTAGTAATCACAACCAAAATAACTTTATTACTGTTTATTTGGCTAATAAATACAATAACAATAGAACAAGAAAAAAACTCGGGGAAAAAAATAAGTTAAAATATCAATTGAAAAGGTTAAAGTCATCTTCATATTTTCATTTTTTTTTTTTTGAGATATTTGGTCGAAATTGCTAGCCATTCACTTATTAGCCTTGAATTTTAAGGCAGGGGTCTGTTCTGTCTCTGTCTGTTTCGGCCAAAACAAAACAGAACAGATGCGAGTGACATGTCAAAACAAGTGTAAGTCAGAGCTCTAAAGATTTCATTAAATTGGCTAAATGCAAAGGGCCGAAGGTGCCAAAAAGTTCGATTGCCGTTGCTGTTCAACTCTTTTTTGTTGGTCCGCTGACTCTCACCTCCAAATAAACTCACACTCATTGCAATTTACCAGAGAAGATAATAAAAAAATAAATAAATATTTCTATATATCTAGGAATAAAGAAAGCTTAATATTTTTTTTTTATTCCATTGAGTTTTGGCTGAGAAGGATTTAAAATTCAATGATATAAAATATTTGGCGCTCATTCACAGCCCAAAATGGAAATAGCAGATATTAGTATATAAATATATACAGATATAATAATTAAAAAAAAAAAAAAAAAAAAAATCACATAGTGAAAGTAATAAGAAAAATAGTATTAAAATATTTCGTCAATATTATTATTAAATATCTTTTTAAAATATGGATAACAAATCGTATTCCTTTTTTTTTGTTTTATTTAAGTAATAAAATTATTTTCATTATTATTTAGTCTTTAAAGAATAAAAAAATTGGAGTTTTAGTAATAAAAACGTAACAATGCTTAGGCTGGTTTTGTTTTTGGTTTCTCCTTTCACCTGGAGTTGAATTTCTCTAAAAAGTCGCGCTCGATGATCATCTCAAGTTCGGCTTTATTGCAGGGCGTGTCCTCCATGGTGGCCGAAGAGCAAGAGTACGCGCTCAACACCGAGAAGAAGGGGTGCAACTCTTCGAGGCTCGTGATCGACGATGAAGTGAGCAAAAGTTGACCTGGCGGACGGGGCGCGGGCTCAATCAACCGATGAAACTGCGCGCAAAATAAAAACAATCACAGTTATTTACCTTTTTTTTTTTTTTTTTTTTTTTTTTAAACATTCACACTTTTTTCTCATTCACACTCACATTCACACAGTCTTCTCGGCAACTTAGGCCATTTAAGACTTTAAACGATATCCGTTAATGAGTATTATACATATTGGGGGTCCAGGCATTTTTATTTAAGTCATTTGGTATCCAAATGCCTTAAATAAAATTATCGGACTGCCTGGGGTCCGAACCCGCGACGTTCGGTATAGAAGGTAGACACGCTACCAACTACTCCAAGCCCCAGTTATTTACCTTACTAACGGTCTAACATTGTCTTGGTGAGATCATCATCCAGTAACAGCAGAAATCGCCAAATAATGCAAAAATGAATTAGCAGCTAAATTTAAGGGGGGGGGGGGGTAAATGTTGGGATGGATAAAACAAGCTGTGTGTGAGGTATTAACCAAATTCGTAGCCCATGTACCTATGCCATTATGTATGGAATATGTTCAAAGGTCCGCCGCTGCTTTTCACGGAGGCACGGATCCGAGTGGTCCCGATTTTGAATGACTATGCCACATAGATCCGGCGGAATTTGAGCGATGGCCTCAAGGGCATCTGCCGATTGCTGTTTATTGGCCTAGACCTGCGACTTCAGAAAACCCCACAAGAAAACGTCTAGCGGGGTAAAATCGCACGTTCTTAGTGGCCAATTCACGTCACCTCTGTGAGAGATAATCATCAGAATGTGCATCGTGGCGTCCGGGGTGTGGCACGTGAACCACATGTCATATCTACGTCCATATCGGCCTCCCCAACGTCGTTTTCAAAAAAGTGCAGACCAATAACGCCAAACCACCGTCCCATATACGACAATTTTGTTTGTTATCATCGCCTCTTCGTTAAAAGTGATTTTTCATCTAAAATGTTGATAATCGATTTTTATCATTTGGAGGCGCTGCTGTAATTGGCCATGGCGATTTGGCATCAGTGACTGAATAATAAACAACGGAGCAAAACAACATCGACCCGCCCTTAGAGAAAACCCCTTTAGTAAAAAGATCTAAAGCAGCCTTTTCAACCGATTCCTATCGAGCTAATTACCTTATTGTCCATGAGTTTGGCTATTCGGATCACATGAGGCACAAAGTCAGAACTCCTCGTTTGATCCTCTTCATTTTGACAATTGTTTGGCGTTATCGTTTCAGAATCGCCAACAAAAGCCCATCGGTACCTAGAAATCAAAGAGGCAATGTTATTTGAGATAAGAAATAAAAAGAGGCGGATTCCACCTTAGACTTACATTTGAAATTGAGGGAGTTTATGAGCCGGCATGAGGACAGCAAAGTCGAGAAGTTTCGCTGCAGCCAGATCAAGTTGTAGCCATTGAGGGTTGCCATGAGCGTGGAGCCCGTTGTTGCTATTGACAACCCAAGAGGCGTCAAGCGCCGAGAGCAGACGAATATGGGAACTGAAAGAGGCATGTTCAGCAACAACCACAACACAACAACAACAACAACAACCACGCGATGAATAGCAAAAGCAAAAAATAAATAAAGAATTAAAATAATGTTGTTGTTTTGAAGCGTTTAATAATAATAATAAATAGACATTTAGTAGAAGCTGAGGTTAATTGAATTCAAGCAAAAAAATAAATAAATTTGAATTACCTGTTGTTCCTCCTGCGAATCCCAACACCAGTATTTATTTTATTTATTTTTTTCCCCCGAGGAAAGAAAGCAATGAGAACAAACAAAAACACTATTAATATCAACAAAACAAAGAAAGACATTTGAACAAAACACAAAACGCACATACACACAGACAAGTGAAGGGAATTAAGGAAAGAAGGAAAGCTTTTTTTAATATTGGAGGTTTTTTTTTTTTTTTTTATAGCTGTGTAGTTGATGTAGTAGGATAATAAAAAGAGAGAGCAGCTAGTTTTCTTTTCTTTTATTAAGTATTATAGTAGTTATAGTATTGTTCTGTATTAATAGCTCTGAAGATGGCCCTAAACAGGACCGAAACGTCAGCAATGAGGGTTTAATAAAAGAAAAGAAAACTAGCTGCTCTCTCTTTTTATTATCCTACTACGAAAGCTTTTTTGGTTGAGTTTCTCTATCGATAGGCCCAATATATTCTAAAGCTGGGGGCGATCGCCCCCAAGTGGGCGATTTGGGTTTTCAGGGGGGGGGGGGCGATGAGTATTCAAAGCGGGAAAAATTATTAGAGTTTACTAAAATTAATGAAAATAAAAAACAAAGAGACAAATCTCCTATTTACAGGATGGTCAGGATAGAAAAGGACAAAATATTATGATAAAAATAAAAAAAATAATCTGGAGATAATTCCAATTAGGAACCGACCGAATATTCGGTTTCGGCCAAAAATCATGGTTTCGGCCAAAAAGTAGCCGAAACTTAAGTCTTAAAAAAAAAAGGTCAAATGATTTGCACTTGAAGAGGGGAAAAAATTTCAAAAAAAAAATATAAATTTTTTTATAGGAAATACAAGTTTCGGTTTCGGTTACGGTTTCGGCCGAAACTAAGCTTGAGGCCGAATATTCGGTTTCGGCTGAAAATCTTGTTTCGGTCGGACCCTAATTTCAATCTAGAATTGAAACGTCACTTTGTTTTTCATTAAATAAAGCTTGACCGAAAAAAGACCTATTTTTGTTATTTTCTTCATAAAAAAAATTATTTTTAAATTTTTACAAGTTTGAGTAGAGATAAAGAATAAAAATCTTGCCCACTACTCCTAACTCGTAGGCTCAGGATTATTTTTCAAAATAAATTTTTGCCTTTAATTATGGTTTATTTTTGTTAGTAATTAATTAAACAAAATTTCAACGTTTGAGTCACTATTTCTGCATCTGTTGTATTTATTCACTTTGAAAAGAAAACGTTATCTGGGGAACTTGATTCATTTTTAACTTTGAAATAAAGTACTTTTTTTTTTTGTTAAAGATTTTAAATAATGTTTTGTACGTAAATGCAGACGCAGATCACAGAATCCATGAATTTGATCAAATGTGAATCATGTAAATTTGTACAGCAGGTATATTTCTCTAAAATGCATATATTGTTACCAGGGCTAAGAGAGACCGGATAAAAATGCTTTGGTTGTTTATATATACGCCTACGGTAATAAAATCTTTTTATTTATTATTTACACTTTACTTCAAATTAAAATTAGGCATACATTGAAAATGTAAAGGGGGGGGGGGGGGCGAAAGGTGTTAGTCAACCTCCAGAAAGGGGCGATGGGCCAAAAAAGGTTGGGAACCACTGTTCTAAATTAATTAATAAAATGAAGTGCCTAAACAAATAGAACAACGACGGTGACGTCAGAGAAGATGCTTGTTCCCTTTCAAAGGAAAGGAGACACGGGCCTTGGCGTGCTGGCCTTCCATTTGATTGGCTACCGATCCAATTGAAATAAATAGAAATGGCCTTCGATGCCGAATATGGAAAAGAGAATAGAAGCAGCTGATATTTGAGACTCTTTTTATTGACGCGAGCGCATTTTTGAGGGCCTTGGGAAATATACTAGGAGAATTTTTCTTTTACTTTTTGCTGCTGAATATATTTTAGGATCTAATTTTGCCTCGAGTTTGACATGCTTGCTGGATATTCTATCTCACCACATTAACCCTCAGGCAAAGCGAGCGAATTGCCGTCCCTCCTTACGAGGTTAGTTCATTAGCTAGAGGAAGGAGGAGATGACGGGGTGCCCGCCAGTGGATGTCTACGTCGTGTTCGAAAGCACCTCCGGGTCTAGTTCCATTTGCTTTGACTCCAGGATCAATGATATGACGTCATCATTCAGTCAGCATGTGAAACTCGAAGCAAACAGGGGAAAAGGGATGTTCCCAAGCATTCCGTTCTTTCATTGAAATAAAGACTAAAAATATGATTCAGACGAGGTTTTTCTCAAATTAAATTGACTTTGCAGCTTCTTCGCCTAAGACGGATGTTCGGTCAAACAAGCCGTTGTTTTTAGTTATTATTGGTTTGAATGTATTATTAAAATTGTAGGTCCTGAATGCATCGAAACTGATGCATACATGTACAAGGCAGTTGACCAATAATAACTAAATTTAAAATAAAAACGGCGGCTTTTCTAATTGTTTGACCGAACATCCGTCTTAGGCGAAGAAGCTGCTAAGGCAATTTAATATAAATATAAGTCTAATGATAAACAATCTAAAAATTTCAAATTATTGGTTAGCAGAACTAAAAAATAAATTCTATTTTATTTTTATTTTTTTCTCATTTGTATTTTATTCTATAAATTTTCAAATGTATTTCCAATTTTCCGTGACTTTATTTAATTGTTAGTTCCCCCCCCCCCACTCACACACACATACACTTTTCGGCAACTTGGGCTATTTAAAACTTTTAACGAAACTCGTATTTATAATATATATATCTATTGGGGGTCCAAATGGCTTAAATAAAATCATCCGACTGCATGTTAATTGTTAGTTTGACTCAAGAGAGCAACGTCGCGAGGAGGTAGAGATGTCGCCTCTTGTGTTGGGGTTCGCTTCGTGTTCCATTTTCATAACACAAAATAAATATTATTTCTATCCCTTAACGCGGCGTTATTCGCTACCTCCGATAAATTATAGATTGAAATAATCCGAATACAAATGAGAAAAGAAATAATCAAATTTACATTTTCCAAATTTTTATATTAGTATAAATTGATTAGTTTGTATCAAATGACAAATCTTAATAAAACAAGTTTAGACATGCCCTCCCTCATCTTTTGCCGCCCCAAGTGCACACTAACCAAATAGGAAAGTAAAAAAATACTCACCTGAATTCTTCCGAATCTCTACTCAGTTCCTGCTCAATATGCAAAAACACTTGGACCATTTCGCTTATAATAATTGGCCAAAGGGAAGTCACGTGATGCGGAGACATTCGCAGAAGCAAAACGCGGAAGCAGAGGAACACTTGCGCCTGGACGGCAGGAAAGGCGTGAGGCAGACGAAGAGAATCCGCCAAGCGCTCTAAAAAAAAAAAAAAGAAGTTGTTATCGCCTCCCTCCCGCACATGATTTTTGTTCTACCAACCCGCCACCCGGCGCCCCACCAAACAAAAACTTTTTTTTATTTTTTTTTTTTTTTAATTCACGCCCCCCCCCAAAAAAAAAAAAAAAATAGTTGTCACAAAAAAAATGTAACAAAAAAAGAAAAAAAAAAAAAAAACTCTTTTCCTTTCCAAACTGGGAATATTGAAAAAAAAATTTTATTTATAAAAAAAAATTTTTTTTTTAAAAAGGCCCGGGGGCCGGAAAAAGGTGCCGACCCCTGTTCTAGATCATGCTTCTTACTGTTAAACTTTTTGAAGTCGCGGCCCCCTTTGTTTAACCCAAGTCAATAACTCCCCCCGTTAAAATTTCGAATATCATATGTATATCCAAGTATTTCAAACTTATTTAACAATAATAATTATTAGTTACATTTGCGACTCTTCGCGGCCAGATTGTTAAAGAACCACTTTCGTGATTTTAACCGCACATAGGTCAAAAGTGGTTAAAACAGTCCAAAACCACAATTTTCTTTGTAAATTTTTGCAATTAATATTACATATCTATGCCCATGGATATATATATATATGATCCTGGGTTTCCGTCACCGGGTGTCATGCGAATACTTGGCCTCATCATATATAAAAACACTTACTATTATTTTCTCTTACTCCCCACAAAAATAGACTTTTAAATAAAATCACCAAAGACTATTACTGACGACTTTTTCCTATTCTTATGTATTATCGGAAACTAAATCGCATATCCAGGCACCAAGGAGCCGCGGACCCCACACTACTTTAAGAAGCACTGTTCTACAGTAGAACTCTTTTTCTTTTTTTTAAACCCCAATTTTTTAAATAAACCATTTATGAAAAAAAATAAATTTCAAAAAAAAACCCGTAAAACAAGGGGTTTTCCCCCGTTTTTCCCCCCAAAAAAAGAAAAAGAAAAGCTTTCCTGTTCACCTTGAATCTCAGGCATGTATTTATGATACTGGTCCGTTTCGCTGCAGAGCAAAACAAAAGCGAGTCGTTTAAGCAAATGCGCACGCTGTTCGTATTCTTGCTCGCGGCTTGAGAATAAACTTAGAGATCCTGAAGGAGCAATGGCTACTCGGCCTGGAAAAAAAAAAGTTGAAATTTTAAAAACTGGAATGATAAATAACTCCAAATCGCGCGTTCAGCTCCCACCCTGAGGGGAAGCACTCATTATTCGCCACTTAAATTTGTCCAAGGGCAAATGAAACCATAGTTAAAGTTTAAATAGAAATCTATAAGGCTGAACGCACGCCTAACGAGCAAAAACGTTTTTGCCTAAAACTGTTTTCTCAATGCTTTTTTATGGGTCAACGCACCCCGAAGAGACAAAACACAATTGGACATCATTTAACAAAATGTTTTGTCCGTAAACGTTTTTGCTCGTTCAGCCTGCCTAAGTCAAGAGCTTCGCGTTGTTATGTGAAAAATTGTCCCTAGGGAATGCCGCTCTACCGGTACTGGAGGCGCCGTCTCTCTAGGTTCGCCCACCTTGTCTTGAGATGAATATCATATTCTAAATAAATCAAGAATTGTTAAAGCTTTCAGCAGCCCCTCAGCTCAGGCTATTTGGTTTCCCCATATTAGAACATTGAATTAGAGATAATTTGAGATGCATTTTTTAACAATAAAATTCAACTACAAATTCTGCCGTCATCAGGCGCTTCACTGATTTGTGCAAGTTTGGAGCTCGAGGCAATTTGTTTTGACGAGACGACTCACTCATGAGGTCCCGGAATGTTGTGTTGTCATGCGTCATGAGATTATCGACGATCGTCCTCCAATAGGGCAGACAATTGGACTCCATTTGGAAGAGAGAAGGGTCGAGCAGAAGATCAAAGACCTCCCGTCGCCAGGCTTTCCTCGTGTATTGATAGCTGCTGAGACTCGCCAATAACTGAGAGCAGGCATGGAAACTCGGCACGTTGCGTCGCCTGGACAGAAATAAGAAAATAAATTCAATACAAATCTACAAATGTTCATTCAAATGCCCGCCCTGTGCGACTCACGTGTGGTTTTTGAGATAAGGCGTAATATTGTACAAGAGGCTAGTGAGCAGAGTGACGACTTTTTCTTTTTCGTGGCTGCCATAGGTGATGTCGATGAGAGGAGCGAGGAGTTCAGCTAAAACCGTTTGCGCTTGCACGCTATACTGGCTTGCAGACACTATTGACGAGCCTACAAAAATAATTATGTTTATTATTGTTTGTGCCGAGTGAGTGCAACGCTTTTGGCTGGCTCTTGCTCTCACCTTGATTATCTTTATCTTTTCCGTTTTGTGTCGTGTCCGGATCTTCTTCTCTAACTGCTAAATTGCGACGTAGCCAGGTGGTTTGCTCTAAGCATGCGCCAGCTATTTGAGCGCAAGACTCTACTAACTAAAAAAAAAATAAAATAAATTTTAATCTAACTATTTAATAATAAAAAGTAAAAAAAAAAAAAAAGGAAATCAAATATTGATGCAGGGAGGGAAAAGAGACTCTCTTTTCCTCGACGTTTCGAGGGCTTCTTTCCCAAGGCGAAGAGATTGTTGGAGTTAGTTTACACTTGGATGTAATGTAGAATGCAACACACTAAAAGTCACCCCACCCTCTAGACATACTTCAGAAGCAAAATCATTCTATCGTTTTTACTATTTATGTTTGTTTGAATTGACTTGGATTCTCTGACCAAAAACAGCAAAGGAAATCCCGTCCAGAACGTTCTTCTTAACTCTTATTGATTATTTGCGAAAGGATGTGGCGTGCCAAGTTGTTTAAATAAGGGAAGGTGTATGCTTGTTTCTTGGCAATGAGAAAAATAACTTTTAGAGTGTTTTCTCCGAATATTTCGAAGGCATTTATTAGCACTTCTTCATCAGCGGCTGTTACAAAAGGAAAAATAATTAGAGTGAGTTTAAGCAAATTGAAATATAAAAAATTTTTTAAATGATATTATTGTCATACCTCACTCTAATGCCACATACAAGTTATAATTTCGGAGCGAAACGTTAGATTGGCAGGTCTATGCATTACAACCAGCTGTCTCGAGCAATAAGGCGTCAATGACAGATAATTATTTGAATTATATCAAATAGGTGGCTCAAATCAAACAACCCGAGGTCAATGAATCTGGATTTTAATAGATTAATGTTATTATTTAAATTAAAACTTGAAAACAGCCGCAGTGGCACCGTCTCTACTGTTGGCCGGTAGGTATATATTGAAATAAAATTTTAAAAAACTTTTTCAATTTTTTATTAATAGTTGAGGTTGACTGCTTTGCAAAGATCAGTTTCGATTTTTAATCATACTATATTATTTAACTTCATTTCTCTCTGGTAAAACGTTTTATTAAAATTAAATTTAATAAATAATTTTATTTTTCAATCAGATCGTTGGCATTTCTCTTACAAATAATCATAGGCGCCGGAACGGGGGGGGGGGGGGGGGCAAGGGTACATTGCCCCCCCTGGCATCCTACAGGGGGGGGGGGGGCAAAATTTCTTCTTTTATTTCATTTATTATTAAAAATGATATATTTTTACTTTTGAAAAATAAAATCTTCTAAATTAAAAGAGTAAGAAATTCATTTTTTTCCAAATTTTTTCCTAAAATTTTTGAAAAATCACTACCAAATTTTTTAAAATTTTAATTTTATTAAAATTGTGATTTTATTTAAAATTTTTAAAGTTTTATAGTAGATTTGTTTTTGTTTTATACTATTTAAACATATTAAATTATTTTAATTTTCTAAAAAAAAAATTTTTTGCCCCCCCCCCCCCTGATTCAAATTCGTTCCGGCGCCCCTGCAAATAATAACATTAATCTATTAAAATCCAGATTCATTGACCTCGGGTTGTTTGATTTGAGCCACCTATTTGATATAATTAAAATTATTATCTGTCATTGACGCCTTATTGCTCGAGACAGCTGGTTGTAATGCATAGACCTGCCAATCTAACGTTTCGCTCCGAAATTATAACTTGTATGTGGCATTAGAGTGAGGTATGACAATAATATTATTTAAAAAATTTTTATATTTCAATTTGCTTAAACTCACTCTAATTATTTTTTTTCCTTTTGTAACGGCCGCTGATGAAGAAGTGCTAATAAATGCCTTCGAAATATTCGGAGAAAACACTCTAAAAGTTATTTTTCTCATTGCCAAGAAGCAAGCATACACCTTCTTATTGATTATGTTTGTTTTTTTTATAATTAATTTTATTATTTTTTGTTTCGGGATCACGTCGATCCCATCTTCAGGACCTACGGTCATCAAAACATTTTTATTTGGTGTTAATTCGACAAAATACAAAAAATCTTTACAAGTATTTTTTTATAAAAAAAGTAAAGATTTTTTGTATTTTGCCGAATTAACACCAAATAAAAATGTTTTGATGACCGTAGGTCCTGAAGATGGGATCGACGTGAACCCGAAATGTCGACGATAATCAAATAGAGTTTCTTTATCATTCGCTGGCTGCCATACATCTTCCTACTCCTAATAATTACCACTCAGTCATTGAAATTTCTTCTATATAAATTGATTGTTAGATAGCACTCGAAACGTCGGCGACAGGATATAACGTTTTTTATTTTTACTTGGCTGGGAAGGTTCAATTGATTGCCTTTATCTCAATTCAAGTCACCGCTCGCCCTGTGTTAATTAATATGCCTCAGATTATGATAGTCGATGTCGATCGCGTTAAGAGGTATTTATTTAAAAAAAAAAAGATAGAGAGCTTACTTTAGAAGTGATGTCTTGTAAATCGCGTTGGTCTTTTTTCTCGGCAAGCGGCGGGCATTTTTGCACAAATTCATTTAAGATGGCCAACATAAGAAATTGAGCTGGCGGTGTGAGGGTGAGGCCATCGCGCAGGAGGCCCGCTAACGAGGTCCAGCTTTCAGCGAGCTGCGGCCCCGAGGAACTTTGCATGTAGCAGTAGAAGAGTTCAAGGACAGACACCTCCAGCGTCAATTCCTTTAAAAGAGAGGATTGATTTGAAACTCGATCAATTAATTTTAGGGGTAGGGCCTCATAAAACAATAAATGTTGACATTTGAAAGATTTAGCTGTTCGAGAGTTTTTTTTTTTTGCCCGGCTTAGCGCTGTTGTTGAGTTTCGATTTGTCTAAAAACCATTTTCAAGGCCTAGAATTGCTTATATTCAACATAATTATTACAGGGAAGTTATTCAAGCCGCTCGTGCATGCCTCCCTTGTTGTTGTCACGTCAAAACAATAGGAAAATCATCAACATATATATTTACAAGTTGAGAAGGGCGCGGGTTCGTCCTGGCAAACTGCGTCTCGGGGCGTTATTAGTTTTCCCCATAATTTTAAAGCCCATAAGGTTTTTGTCCAAATTAAAATACACTTACACGTTAAATGTATTAATATATCTATCTTTGAATTATATAAAGGCTTTTTTCTCTTGTGCAAGGGGTCTAAATAATATCGAGTGGGCTAATTAGGAATTTTTGGAATTAATAACTCAAAAAGTTAAAGGATTTTCGGGACCCGAGTATTTTTCCTGGACTCTCCATGACATCTTTTATAAGCCTGCAAAATTACGTTTCAAAATTCCAACGGGAAGTTGGTCAAACAGAGCGTGATAGACGGACGGACACTCCGCTATTATATATATAGAATTGGTGACGAAGTAAAAAATAAATTTCCTATTTAATTAAAAATTCACGGCCAAATACTGATAGTTGAGCACTCTTGCAAAAGATGGAAGTAATTCAAAAATTTGCCAAGAGATGTCAGAATGGTAGCTAATAATATTTAATGCATTTGGTTGATTTTCAGTGATCTTTTAACAATAAATACTTTATAAATGCTATTATATATTATGTATCTTTTATAAAAGCATAAAAATATATAAATATAGGCCAAAAGGGGATCAGCTGTTAGACTAGCCTGCCATCTTTTGCAAGAGTGCTCAACTATTTGACAGATAATTTTTAAATAAATCTAAACTTATTTTAAAATTTTCTAATTAATGTGGAATTAATAATAACAATAAATTCATTTTTAAATTTAAAAAAAATTAAAGATTATTGGGACAGATTGTTTTTTTGTATTTGCTTGATAACAAAAATTCCTTAATTTTTTTATAAGTCATTAAAAAAATTATAGGTCAATGTCCCAATAATCTCTTATGAATTTATTATGTATTCTTTAAGGTAATTTTAAACAATAAAATATTCTAACTAATACATTTTTAGTTTTATTAGAATGTGAAATTAATTTAGTCCCCTGGGGACAAAAACAAAGGGAATGTTTAAAGTTTTAAGAAAATTATGAAAATTCTCAAAGTTCAAAGGGGACGTGTTCTTGTTTTACGAAGGAAAGTTCAAAATTTGCAGACATTATTTTTTAATGCAGTGGAAAAGACCTACGGGTACCTGCTATAAAATTTGACCTCTATAAATAAGGACCATCCTTATATGGACCCTGTTATGCAATGGTGTGTCAAAGACCAAACATCGAGTTTTGAGAAAATCAACGTTAAAGCATTGGATTATATATCCCACATCACTGCAACCAAAAATCGGACATTTCGACGCCGCAGCGACGTTCTGCGATGTCCCAAAGTTGCAGCATCGTCCCTTCGACGTCTAAATGTCCGCTTTTTGGTTGCAGTGCTATGTGGGATAATTTTTCTTGTCAATTGTGCAAGTAACATTAAATATAAATATTTTAGGACATATTTCATAAAAAATACTATTAATTAAAGCATTTGAAACAATATTCCGTGCTTAACTCAATTTTGAATTTTTTGGTCTTTGACACACCATTGCATAACAGGGTCCATATATATGTTGATGATTTTCCAATTGTTTTTCTCTATGTCTAAATGATAATGATCTTTATGTGTATACCGTATATGTTAAATTCGAGGCCGTCAAAATGGTTTTTACACAAACCGGAACTCAACAATAGCACTAAGTCGGGCAAAAAACAGCTAAAATTACAATAAATCTTTCAAATTTCAACAATAATTGTTTTTATGAGGCCCCACTCCTCAAATAGACATTAATAAAAAGGGCCAATCAACAGGTTTTTTAATAGAAATGAATGTTTGACGGTGCGCACCTGTTTGGCTCCATGGATGGGTGGCGGTTGTTTAACGACCTGATGCACTGTTTGTACCAGAGTATCCATTGGCATCACTCGAATCGCTCCCACCAGGCACACTAGCACTTGCTGGTCCGGGCTAGCAACGGGAATCACCTACACACAAGACACACATTAAAAAGCTTTTCTTCATTAATTACGTATTTCAAATTTACTGACCTTCCTTGGCGCATAGGACGATGGAGGCTTGGTGTCCTGTCGATCTTGCCAGGCCACAGAAACAGCCGCCAAGAAATTGACTCCGTGGTGAAGCGAAATCGGACTCAGGAACTCAAGTAATTGTTGCTTTACAATCCGAGGACTCCCCAAAATGCAGCTCTTGTTTTCCCTATTAAGCAAACAAGAGAGAAAAATTTTATTTTATGATTGCAATAGAAGGAATTTGTGTCAGGCCTAATCATCAACACAAATTCATCTCGCAAACTATTTTTGTATTATAATTATGGAGAATTTAATGAAATAAAAATGTTTATATCAGGAATGAAAGTTGAAGAAAAATGCAGCCAGAATTTTTTCTTTAAAAATATATTTCAACAGCTAGCTGACGTTTCGGCTTTGGTCATTAGATGAAATTGCTGCCCTGAGTCAATTATCACATTAGGCACAAAAAAAATAAATATATTGTATTGGTGATAGAAGAAGGAAAAAGTTGATCTTGAACAGAAAACTTTTTTCCCTGATGTTATATCCTAAATTAATTTTAATACCGGATACAATTCAAAATATATGTATATGAAGACCAACAGCAGGTATGATTTTCATTCTAGGGAGGAAAAAAAAGTTTTTAAAAAATGATTGTTAAACAATATTTGTAAAAAGAAATGTTTCGTTTCATTGTTTATAGCTCCGAGGATGGCTTTGACCAAAGCCGAAACGTCAGCTAGCTGTTGAAATATATTTTTAAAGAAAAAGTTCTGGCTGCATTTTTCTTCAACTTTCATTCCTGATACAAATTCCACCAGCCATAAAATACCCTTATAATAAAAATGTTTTGAATCAAGTCGAGATGTTTCGGCCTTCATCAGGGCATAATTTAGTTTTTTTTTTAAGGGAGGGGGTGGCTTAAATAAAAATGCCTTGACCCCCAATAGGTATATTTACAATTATCGGTTATCGTTTAAAGTCATATATGGCCTGAGTTGCCGAAAACACTGTGTGTATGTAAGAGAGGAAGGGGATATCAAAAAATAAAAACGATACATATATACAATACAATACAATACATCTAATACATGTATTAGAATGTAATCACTTCTGATGATGACAAGAAATTGTCGAAATACGTATCAAGTGGTAATTTTTAATTAATAAAAGCTTTGAAACAAATAACCTAGTGTTTAATTTGTATATTTAATTTAATTTATTTTAATTTACAAAATGTTTCAACGAGAACCAACGGTCGAAAGTTTAAATCATTGTTTTTATAAAAGAAAATGAAAATTTATTGGAAATTTTTTAGGTGTGAACCATGAAAGTTTCCAATAAAAAACATATAATATTTTTTTAAAAACAATGAAATAATCACAAGTAGAAAACGCTTGGGGGGGGGGAGGGGGGGGGGCTTAATATTGTCCCTCTGATGAAGAAGAGCCTCCAATACCTTCGAAATTGAAGATCAAATAAAACTCATTGAAAAATACGAGTGTTTGCTTCATCCAACCGTTCCGAAAAAAATAGCTATCTACAGTATATTTGATTTTGTCATCTCGGCGTCTCTCTAGATCGACGATTTAATAAAAAAGAAATCCTGTCCTGATGAAGGCCGAAACATGTCGATATAAGTGAAAGAAAATAAACATTTAAGAAGAATAATGGCTGGTGTAACAGAGAAAAAGGATAGTGCAGGCAGGGAAATTAAAACACAATCCCTTGACCGAATCAATTTGTCTCATTACATTTTCTAACCTGTTAATCCTTTATGTGAGAAAGAAAATAAATATAATCCCTGTTTTGAGTGAATTCACGTACCATTCGTGCCCGTTCATGACCGCATGCCAGAGAGCTGAGACGGAGGCAATGATGCGGGGCATGTTCCCGAGGACGGTTCTCCTGGCTATCACATGAGGGTCCTGAAGGCCTCCTTTGTCCTTTGATGACGTATAATCCTTGAAAAATATAATAAATAAATAATAGAGTAATTAGCGTTATTATATTAATAGTTTGGCCGTACCTGCTGAAGTGGAGTAGGCATAAAGACATGGACGAGGTTGTTGAATATTTGCCCTGGATTAGCGCCAGGAATGCCCGCATGGAGGGCGACGGCGCCGTTGCCATTGGCAGATCCTGAGACCAATTGTTGGGAGAATGCGTGCGCCACTTGCTGGCTCGTATCCAACAGGCAGTAATGACAGAGGACAGTCAGAGCCTCGAGTTGAGTCACCGTGTAATCAGCAGGCAGGCAGCACTCGGTCTCGCTGCTTTTGAACAAACAAAAACTTGTCATTAACTGATTTTGTTTGAATTTTCTTTTCAAAAATCAAATGTCAATGATGTTGACACAACGAGCCTAGCGGAGATCTGGGATTCCGTGATAAGACGAGTTTAGGTTGACGGATCTCGTCAGCAACTTCCCTCCGCTGTTCTTTATCAACCGTCTTCCCTGACCCCATAATGACGACGATAGGCTCGTTGTGTCAAAATAATTGCGAGTGTTTAGTCTATTCGAATATGCCGTACATGTTCGGGCCTTTGTGTATCAACAATTATGGCAACTTTGTAAAGTCCTCAAGACGGACAAATAAATTTCGTTCTTCGGCATTTGGCATCAGGCTTTGTTTTTGCTCTTCCTAAATTCTAACATCAACAGCATCTACTCTTCGAATTATATTCTTTTTCGTTGAGAAAAGTAGATTTATAGCTAGATAAAAGTTGGAAAAGCAGCTAGTTTCGGTCTCGGTCGAGACCATCTTCAGCCCATAAGCTCTGACTAGCTGCTTTTCTTTCTTCATCCTGCTACTCCTTTTCAACGGAATGCTTGATAAATGGTTTGGTCATGGAGAAAACGAAAGATTTTTGAACAAACCTTGAGTTAAAAGTATAAGGGTATTTTATGCCTGGTGGAATTTGTATCAGGAATGAAAGTTAGAAGAAAACGCAACCAGAATTTTTTCTTTAAAAATATATTTGAACAGCTGACGTTTCGGCTTTGGTCATTAGATGAAATTGTACTGCCCTGAGTCAATTATCAAATTAGGCACAAAAAAATAAATATATTGTATTGGTGATAGAAGAAGGAAAAAGTTTTTCTCGAACTGAAGACTTTTTTTTCCTGATGTTATATATCCTAAATTAAATTAATAAAATAAATTTATACCAAGTACAAAATATATGTAAATAATGACCAATAACAGCTCCGAGAATGGCTTTGACCAAAACCGAAACGTCAGCTGTTAAAATATATTTTTAAAGAAAAGATTTTGGCTGCGTTTTCTTCTTTCATTCCTGATACTTGAGTTAAAAAAGAAGCGGAGAGTGCCCCCCCGGGGCCCGCCGGGGGCCCTCACTCACTTCCATTGCTAATGATTATATTTATATTAAAGTGAGGTGGATAGCTGAGTAGATCTCGTAGTAAGGAAAAAAGAAAAGAGCGATTGCAGCTAGATTTATTTCGTTTAATAATCGCGACAAGCCGACGTTTCAGTCAGATTTACCCAGGGGGATTTTCGGTCAGATTTACGTCTCATCAAAATGTCCTTGACATTTGACATGTCGAGGAATTTTGTTGACACGCTTCAGCCCTGATGATGGTTGTAAATCTGACCGAAACGTCGGCTTGAAGCGATAATTAAACGAAATAAATCTAGCTGCAATCGCTCTTTTCTTTCTTACTTACTACGAGATTATATTTATAGATAACCTAATTAGAAGAGAAGGTCCAAATAAAGGCGATCTAAATGCGGGAAGGTGGAGAAACCTGAAGAGAATTGGTCCCTGATTCCTTTTAAAAGGAATAATTGATTAGGTCTAAATTCGGGCAATTTAGCCAAAGAGGAAAAATGGAGGCAGATTTGACGATTTAAGAGGTTCTTGCCAATCAAAGCAAACCGCAAGATAATCACGATATTTTGTGAGGGGCGATGTTTCTATGGTAGCCCGAATTTGGACCTTTTTCTCTATTAAATACGAACTAAAAAGAAGAGATTTTAATGATACCTGTTTAATGATCGATAAAATAAAGCGAGTTTCTCGATATTAGAGCACAATTCGGTGACGACGGCCATCACGAGCTGCGTGAGCGACGGGCCCATAAAAGGCAAAGCAGAAGTGACCAGCGTCGTCCATTGCTGGTGCAAATGACGCATGTGATCCTAAACAAAATATTGAAATAAATATTAAATAGGCTTAATATTTATTTATTTATTTCTTTCTTTTTACCAATTTGAGAGCAATAATAATAGAATTGAGGAACATCGGCTGTTGCGGGATCACAACTCCAGAGAGATATTTGAATTGATTATGTGGCCGAGCTGTGAGAGCTGCAGCTGCTGCATTGGATGAGTTGGAAGAGTTCGACTCTCCTATTTGGCTCGGTGTCTCTTTGGTCGAGGATTCGGCGTTTGGGTCGCCTTTTTGGACATTCACTTGATGCTCCAGCATCAAAAGCGCCAGGAGGAGTCTGGAAATAATAATAATATTATTTTTGTTGAATATTCGGCAAACAACGGCGGTCCTTTTTATGGGAACAAGTGTATTTTTAAATTATTAGTCAGAAATCGGGTTTAATTATTAACTTGGACAGTTTTATTGAATTGTATTAGTAAATTTACGAAGTGATATTATTTAAAATTAATAAGGTTTTGTGTGATTAGTATATATATATATATAGGAGTGTATCAGGTCTATTCTCTAAAAATCAGGCTTTAAAATTTAATATCAAAAATTATGTGTTAAAAAGTAAAGTTAAAAAATGCTATTCTCTAAAGCAGTGGTTTCCAAACTTTATGTTACCCCGCCTCCCCTAAAAATATTTAATCGAATGACGCCTCCCCCCCCTCATTTTATAAAATAGTGCAAACAAAATTTTTATAGCTAAAAAATTTATAAAACAAACTATTATATGCAATGTGTTATGGCTGTGGAGAATTAATCAGGAAACCGAAGGAACTTTGCAGCCAGGAGATTAAATAAAAAAATCTTTTATTTAAATTTTACTTGCCGACGTTTCGGTCGTCTGTTACGACCTTCATCAGGTCAAATAATTGTCAACAATACACGATCTTAGGTATTTTGATGTTTACTGTAATCATATACAATTTCTTTTTTTTTTAATTATTATATGTATATAAATTATCATTTACTTGCTTGGGGTCTTGGATTCAATGTTATAAAAAAATACCTAAGATCGTGTATTGTTGACAATTGTTTGCCCTGATGAAGGTCGTAACAGACGACCGAAACGTCGGCAAGTAAAATTTAAATAAAAGATTTTTTTATTTAATCTTCTGGCTGCAAAATTCCTTCGGTTTCCTGATTAAACTATTATATTATTTATAAAACTATTACAATAATTTAGAAAATCGCTCGCGGTGGCCAATAATCGCGCCTCACAGTTTGGAAAACGCTGCTCTAAACAAAGTTTTAACAGCGACGTTAACATGTTGCATTAAATACTGCGTTAAAATATTAAATAATATTAATTTATAACTCTATTGACTGTTAACGCTTTGGCGTTAGTTTTTGCTTAGAGAATAGCAATTTGAGGCAAGAAGGTGTTAAAATTTTTTTTGTGCTTTTGTTACCTTAGAAGTTGAACTTGGAATCCCTCGGAATGTTCAGAACTTCTAAACCTGCATTTATTTAAAGATTCCCCCCCTTCCGGCGGAGGGTCGTTGAAATTCACAATCTCCTCGGTAAACGTCCTTGGAGAGGTTTCATACTAAAAAGAAGACATTAGCGATTAGCGATAGTTTATTTTAATAATAATTAATGGAATACCTTGAAGGGGTATTCTTGGAAGGAGGCAAGCATTTGCATGTTATGAACGCTCGAGAGGACGCAGTGGAGGATCACTTTTTGTACTTTGCAACGGGAGAGAAGATCGCCGATGTAACAGGCGAAGCCTTTGCCGCTGTCGCGAACAATTAGAATTAATTCCGAGCAGATGAGCATGAGCAGCTCTGCGCTGGCCAGTTGGACCTGTTCAATTTAAATGCCATTTCAATTCAATTGTGTCTTTAAAGTCGCTAGTGAGGCACGCACCTGTCTATTTCCCGCAATCTCCTCGTTCGTCAGTCGCATCTGCCCCAGATTTGGGTAATAGCTCCGGGCAAAGTACAAGCAGACGGAGATGAGCACTTCAAGGTACATGCTGCTGCGATAGGCGTTATTAAACTCGGCCGTGACGGCGCTCAGATCGCCGTGGAAGTTCCTTCCGAATATCGACTTGCGATGCCTAGCAAGCAAATTGACGAGCCCGGAAGCACTTCTGGGCGCGGCCATATTAGCGAGCCCCGTCGTCGCAGAAGCACACAAAAACATCCGGGGATTTGTGAGCAACGCGTTGCGCAGAGTGCGCAGCGCATACAACGTGAGATGCGAGTCGTAGACGCCACAATAGAGCAGCATATGCGAGTGCAATTGGTGCACGCCCACTCCAGAGCCTCGGCTCCATTTCTTGTCCGATTCGCTCGAGTCGTCGCTCTTGCTCTAAAGCCAAAAGAAATTGTTAAAAATTGGTAAAGCTTAATAAATAAATTATCTTTTTTTTTTTGTAGTACCTTGGACAAGATTTGGTTTTGCTCGGATTGGTCGACAGCCATTCCGACGACGTCATTTAGGATCCCTTCGACAACGCTCGTGGAGGAAAGTGTGTCCGTTGCGTTGAAATAATCCTCGGCTGTGGTGGACATTTCGAGTTCGCCGATATCGTCGTCGTCAGTGGACCAGCGTCGGGCGGGCGAGGAATCGAAGCCCTCGTTTGTGTCAGAAGAGGAGGAAGAGGAAGGCACCTCGCCGTAGGGCTCGCTTTTGGTTTCTCGCATCTCTTGGCTTATGTCTTCCGGGGAGGCAGCTCCTTGTCCTTTCTTCGCCGGCGAGCGGCTCTCCGTCTCTGACAGGTCGCCTCCGGTCCCGATCAACGGGTTCACAAACAAGGAGATGCTCTTCGCCGCAAAGTGCGTCGGCACTTCTCCATCTTTGATGTGGGCATTCTTGTCAGTGATAAAATGCTTTTTATGCTCGCTGGTTGATCCTCCCCCGACGAGGGTCGTCACCGCAAAGATCCTCTTCGCTCGAATAGGAAAACTTGTTAATTTCTTTCTGCTTTTCTTCGTTTTAATTTCATCTACATTCGAATCCGAGACATGGTAAATGACGTTGCCATCAACGGAGCTAATGGCGTAGATCTTGGCAGCAGCGGCGTTCTCTTCAGCGAGGGAATCGACGTCGAGCGCTCCGTTCATGGCTGAGTTGAGTTCCGCTTCCGGCGGGGCGCACGAGAGCACCGTGTTGCTGTGCTCGATGCTCACGTGTAAGACGGACATGCGAGCAGTGGCTGGGTCGAGGAGCATTTGGAGCATGGGGTCCAGGAGACGGGAGATGTCCCCGCGAAGCAGAGAGTGCAGCAGCCACGATTGAGATTGCAGCTTCAGAGGACAACTCTCCGTTAATTGGAGATTGTCCAGCATTTTCAGGAGAGATCTAAAAGGAAACCAATTGAAAGAAAAGAAAAGAAAAGAAGGAAATACAAACGTTACGTTACGCACTTGTCAAAGGAGCGCCAAGGGCGGGTCGAAAGAGCTTTGATCTCTAATTCCCTTCCTAGATGCCAGAGGGAGGCGAATCGATGGAACGCTTCGACTCGCCGGTCGGTGTTCTCGTCGGTGAGCGCTTCGCCGATCACATTCTCGGCAGCATCTGATCCCGGGAGGACATTGTTCAATTGATATAACAATTCGGCGCATGTCACTTGACCGGAGGCGGCGAGTTGCCCGAAATGATGCCATAACGAATGTGCTAGAACCTAAAACAAAACAAAAGTTGAATCAAATCAAATAATTTCCGAGCAATGCAATCGTTAATTAATTACCTGTACGACATTTGTATGTTGATCGATGTATTGCACATGGCAAGGCTTTAGAAGAGGCACCATGACGACAGGGGTGACGCCGGAATGTTCAGGGGAGGCGTCACACTGAGCCCGGAGGAGGGATATCAACTCGAGGAAGGTGCCGATGGCAATCAATTGGAGTTCAGGTGCGTGGCCCAACCAACAGGCACAAACCACCAGCACCTGGAGCCACTCCGGGAAGCCAGACAACTCTGCAGCTGGGCAAAAAAATGACCGAAAATTGATTTAGGGTATTTAATGGCTGGTGGAATTTCTAGCATTTCTAGCAACTAACGTTTCGGTCTTTGTTAGGGCCATCTTCGGAGCTGTTAGATGTCATTATGTATATCAGTAGAGTCCGGTAATCCGAACCTGACTAATCCGAACTTCCGGTTAATCCGAACTCTTTTTGCGTACGATTTTTTTTTAAGAGAATATAAATGAAAATTAGACATTAAAGGAACTTTATTTATTATTAATTTATGAAATATTTATTTAAAGTTTAATATTCACGGTTTACAACGTTATAAATACGACTTTATTATCAAAATTAACTAATTCAAGCTTACAATTCCGGTTAATCCGAACTTCCCGATAATCCGAACGACCCTCGGTCCCAATTAGTTCGGATTAACGGACTCTGTATATTTGGTATGTATATTTATTGTATATTATTACTTAAATTTTAAAATCAAATTAACATTTTAACGTTTTATTGAAATCAAAATTAAATTTTACACTTTATGTACATTTCGGCATTGCTGCCATCCTCAGAAGTGATTGACATTTGATGTCAAATTTAATTTCATAAAAAAGTAAAAATGTTAATTTGATTTTAAAATTTAAGTAAACCCTTGAAACATATAACCTAGAGAAAATGTTTTGTTGAATTAGAATCTACCAAATTTCAGCAATATACAATAAATAAACATATTTATAATGTTTCAACTAGTGCCCACGGCAACCAGTTTAAATCTATATATTTGATTTGCCCCCTGGGGTAACATGAGAATTTTTTGCAGATGATATTGTACTGCCCTGGAGTGTATATACAATAGGCAAAACAAAAAATATAAATTGTATTCGTGATAGATAAAGGAAGGTTCTTATGTTACACTAGAGGTCAATAAGTCAAATACAATGCCAAATATATATACATAATGACATCTAACAGCTCGGAAGATGGCCTTAACAAAGACCGAAACGTTAGTTGCTTATAGAAAAAATTCTGGCTACTTTCATTCCTGCTATAAATAACTTGAGAACTCGAAATTAATATTTTTCAATTTTTAGGGAAAATTATTCCCAGTTAATTGAAATTTAATACAGGAATCGTATGTTCCAATTGCTTTTGTGTTCAATTGCCTAATATATTTCAAGGCTCAAGGTTCTGTTCAATCTTTTGAGATAAATTTCACCTGTTGGCTGAGACGGAACGAGAGATTCTGCATTAGACAAATAGAATGTCGGGAAGGAGGACAACTCGACGAGGAGGCTGGAAGAAATCCTCATGACCTCGACCCATTCGTGGGAGGCGGTCGTCTTCGAGGGCTGCACCGTAAGCGTCGCTGACGAGATTTTCTCTCGAGTATCAAAATCGTAGCTATTCAAAGATTCCGGCTCCTCGACTCCCAAGCAGGCCTTGAGAAGCGACTCCAATTTGCACGTGCGTTGCTCTTCGGTCTCGCGGGGATAGACGATAACCAGTTGTCGGAAGAGCGAGGGGATGTCGCTGCTCGGGATAATCCTCTGCCCGCCCACTAACTTCACGTAGAATTGTTCGTACTCGGCCAAGCAGCGCTCGATTACTGGATGTTCAGATCTTTGGCCTGAGGGATAATTCGCGTTTGGAGGCGATGCGAGGGGCGCGTTTTTCGTTACCGTCTCTAAGCTCGTCGTGCGCGCTATCATGTCCATTTGCTTGCTTTCGAATCGTTCCAATTTGTCATTGTATACAATGGAGACCAACTGCGGGCTGCTCTCGCTCACCACCTGCTCGTTCTGGTTGTTTAATTTCTTTTTGCGTTGTTTCTTTGTTTCAGTGGCAGCGTCGCTGTAGGCGCGCGGTCGGTCCGCTGTGCCGTTTGCGTTCTCGGGTTTCTCGCCAGGCGAATCGCCTGCTGTGACCGTCACGGCCACGATCGGGGGCTGCACCCGAGAGAGGATTTTGGCGCCAAGCCGTAGGCCAAAAGCAACAAAATTCGGAGGTAGATGATCACAGAACTTGCCCAATTGGCGGATGACGTTCACAAAAAGGCCAGGAAGGTGTTCACTTGGCGTATCCATATATGTTTCCAAGGAGACGGTGTCAAGGAGGAATTCCGCAAGAGTGCACACCTACGAGCAAAGGAGAGATGTAATCATTTACCAAATCAAATGGGAGTTCTATTTCTATTTAATGTCAATTACCTCAATGAGTCCTGGCGATCCAGAGCCCACAGGTTTGACGCGATGCTTTGCTGTGCTATTTTCCACGTTGCCTTGGGCGTGGGAGACGCACGCTTGCTCGAAGAGATTGCCAGTGTATTGCCACACGTAGCAGGGCTCGAGGGTGCTGAACAGCAGATTGGCCGACTTGAGCAGCTCCTGGCTGCCCTTGTGATTCGTCGCGGTGCTTGCCAGAGGAGATTCGTTCGCGTGGCTCTCAGAGGCCAAATAGAGAGCTCTGCCGGGCAAGAAAAAAAGATACATAAAGAAGAAAAAATAAATAAAAAAAACAAAAGCAAAAATTTGAATACCTGAATACTTCAAATAAAATATCGTCCAGGATTATCGGTCCGATTTCAGGTTTGTCCAAAAGAGAAACTAAAAGTCGATACGGTCTTAAATCGTGTTGGCCGGCGATTACTTTATTTTGGCCCAAAGTGATTTTGATAGCCTGGAAAGAAAAAAAATCCGTATTGGGGACAGATCGCTCGAAGCGGGAAAAGTGTATTGTCAAAAATTATTGTAAAAAGAAAATGGTCAATAATATTGTATTGCCTTCTATAAATATGCATCTCAATTTTCCCAACTTTCTAGAAGAAATAAAAAAAATCTAGTTTTTGGACTACAGTGTGTTTCATATTTATAGCCCATATTGAATTCTTAATTCTAATGAAATATTTTTGATATAATTTAACTATAAATCATTTCAATTTTTGGAGAAATGAAGAAAAATTGTCTTTTTTATGCGTTAATCGACTGTTCTCTCCAGTTACAAGTCAACAAATAGTATTATTTTTATATTTTGTTTAACGAGATTACTTAATTATGAATATATTATACGAGATGCCAGGAGTTAATTATGTTGAACAAAGGTAAAATTTTGGCTTTTTAAGGAGGAAGGGTTAACGATTAGCCAAATTTCTCAAATAGTTGAACGAAGTCGTCGTGTAATTCAACCTTTTTTTTTTTTTAATTCGGACTTATATGGCAAAAAAAAAGAGTACGGAAAGAAAGAGAAAAATGACAGGGGCAGCAAGCAGCTCGGATCAAAGTTGCAATGAAATGGCCGTTGTTGGGGAAACAAAGCCAAACAAGTGCAACGAATTACTATCATTTGCAGGGGCAAAATGAAGAGAGTTCCACGAGTAGCTATGAATGTTGGGCAGTTAGCAAAAATGATTCTTAATCTTCTTCTGTCCTCGCTCTTATTATTCCCGCGGTGCGGGGTCAGCGCCCTAACTTTCTCCCTCCAGCCCTATCATTCGTTGTTGCGACCGAAAGAAATAGGACAGGCCGGCCCGTCGCACGGTCTGACGCCTGTTGAAAAGCGGAAGAAAAAGACAGACAAATAAAGAACTCGGGCAGCTCGTGGTCGCCATCCACGTACCCACAAGAAGTGGGCCCCTGAGCGAAGCAGAAATGATTCTTAATAATTTTCTTATTTTATTTTTGGGTAACTTTTTCTGATGGACTTGGATAAACCAGACGAATTCATTCAAACTGGCGAGATCTAAGGAAGGAAACTTTTTATTTTTCTAAAAGGATGCCAAGGGGGATGCTCCGAGATGTTGTGGACAGGGTTTCCCGCTTCACGATGCTCTGCATTATCTCGGATGAATAAAAGAGATTATATCCAAGTCTTACTTGCCATTTCTGGCAGAACAGGCGCGAAATCATGACTTGGATGGAGAACATTATGGAATAATTGTCAGACGTTGACACGCAAAACAAACAACCCGTTGAACATCAAAATCTCGACGTCGAATTTTTGACATGAATCCAATACTTTCTCTCTATATATATTAACATATAAGAGAAAGTAACAATGTATTGAAATAAATAAAAATACCCAGTATGGGTTATAATTATGTAACGCACAAAACTGATTTTCTTTAATTCAGCAAAAATATCTGTAAATTGAAATGAATCGCAAGAAAATCATTACAAAAAAGTTTACCAGTCATGTTTGGATTAGATTTAAGCAAAAAATTATTTCTAAAAATGAAACGCACTGTATAACAAAATTCAAAAATGTTGCTTATACTGTAATGAAGGAAACAACATACTTGAATGAGCATATCCCGAGAGTATAATTCAAAATAAGGATCGCTGGTTGACTCTACAGATTTGGAACGTTTCGCAAGAGGATGATCCGGATTTAAAAGAGAAATATTCACTTCAGATCCCAAGAGCCAGGCAAATAATCTCCTGCAAAAAACATAACATTCAATATTTGCCAGTAACAAACAACATGATTAATTAATTAGACCTGTTAAGAGACATATCCCTCCTGAGGATGGTCGTAAGTGCAGCTGTCACCAGGCGAACCATGTCGGATTTTTCGAGAAGATTTGTATGCATTGGAAAGCATACTAAAAGAAGATCTAGTGCACTTCGCTGGACGAGAACACTCGTGTCTTGAACGCCAACACACAACGCATTCACCTGGAAAAATGTGTCCCGTAGGGAAATCGTAATAGCAAAGGAGAACAAGACCTACCATAACGCTGATATTAGTGCCCATAATGTAGAGTTGCTCCTCCATTGGAAGTTTCTTATTAAAATGAGCGAGGACATAGGAAATGGCTGGAAGTCGAATGCCGCTGTTTGAGGCCAAACAATCCCATAAGCATCCATAGAAATGACTCAAGCCGACGCCGTCGCTCACTTTCTCCAGCAGAGAATTCGTTCTAAAAAACAAACAAACAAACAATTATTTCCCTAAGAGATCTGGACCAACTCAAAATGAGATGGGTCACATGCCCACAACATTACTTATTCTCAGCAATTATTTATTAAAGGGACTTTTACCGACGACAAACATTTTTAATCTAGGTCAAATGAACAACGAAAATTGTAAACAAGTGTTCGGGACAACATATCGGTCAGGTGACCGATGAGAACCTCGAATCGGAGGTCTGATTGGGCGTCTGGTCTGGACTTGGAACATTTAGTTCTCGCTCAACAACTGTGTCCAAAAACTACCCTTTGGGCCAATCCTTCTCAGCTATATTAAATTGAGGCGAATGTTCCTCAACAGTTAACTAACAATTGAGTAAACAATCTTCTTCTGTCCTCGCCCTTATTATTCCTGCGGTGCGGGGTCGGCGGACCTTATTCTCCCCCTCCACTCCGACAGGCCAAGCTCGGTCATATCTCTCTTGACCCGATGAAGCCAAGTCATCCTAGGTGCTCCTCTGCGTTGTCGTCCGAGGAGCCCCATATCGTACGCCGTCCTCGCAACACCACTACTCTCTTGGAGTACGACATGTAACCAGCGGAGACGCCATTCGCGCATTATGTCAGTGATTGGCGCTATGCCAAACCTGCCCCTGAAGGTATCGTTTGGGATGCGGTCAAGTCTGGTGACCACCTGGCCATCCGCATCTCCATCACACGCAGTGCCGATTCGCTTCTCTTCGTGGAGGCCCATGTCTCGGTCGAATACAGAGCAACCGGCCTCACGACCGTCCGGTAGATTGCCGACTTCAAATAAATCGGCATCCGTCGGTCGCAAAAGATTCCGGTGCATTCTCGCCATTTAAGCCAACTGGCATTTATTTAAACAATAAGGATGTTTAAACAATTGGCGACTGTGAAGGAAGGGAGCCAAACAAACTCCTCTAAACAAGACAGACGTTTTGGCTTCAACCATTTAAAATCGAGCCATCTTGGCTTGGGGCCTTTTGGTAATAGAGTTGTTAGTGTTGAGCAGGTTTCGAAATGGTTGCAACTACTCAGCTTATCATTTTATTTATTTGCATTGTAATCAGGCATAGGAAATTGTTACCTAGATGATTGGCTTATGGACAGTATTTATCTTGTTTAGAGGATGTTTGTTTATTCAATAAAGGCTGCCCCTCCAGCACATCTCATCTCATCCTTCAAGGATGTATGTATATTTCAATGAATACTCTCGGCAGTTCTCTGGTTCCTGGGTTCCCCAGTCGGATTCATCCCGCATTCCTCAAACACCTCCTCAAGTTGGGTCCTTTGTGCCTGTGGGTGCGATTTTCTCCCACTTTCCCCCTCTAAGAGGAAACTTTAACAATGTTGAATTATTTGCGGTAAGCTGGATTGGAACCCGAGTAGTTTTGAGACTTCAGATCCGTAATCGACAGTTTAGCCGGCTTTGCCTCCTCCAATGAATACCCTATCATTATTTTAACAAAGAGGGAAAATTAAGAATAAATAATTATAACAATAATAGACTTCTTTGTTAGAAAGATCATTTCAAAACTTGACTTGTGATTATGAGTGTGAATGCTAAAACATTATAATAAATATAATAAGATATTCTGTGACTAATATCAATTTAATAGTGCCTTGAAATTTTCTGTATCACCTTTAAAAATTCACGGAGATATTTAGATTAACATTCCCTTTTGATGAAATTTATTTATCTCAATGCTCTTAAAGAGTAAATTTATTAACATCAAATTCATGAACCAGGTAGGTGTTGGCAAAGTCCGTAATATTTATTTGTCCTTTTTGGACCCATATCCTCCATATCGCCAGGGATTTCTCTTTCGGGTTCATCTTGTGGGCATTTGAGTCTCTTTCTCAGTGTTGCTTTGGATCGTTCCTTGAGCTCATGAGTAGGGCGTGATTTGGTAATTCCTCCTCTCTACTACATATTCTGCACCTTCTATCCTCCATCCGAAGTGAATTCCTCGCCTAGATCTCCCTCAAGTTGTCTCTGAGAGAGGCCTTCACTCCAGGAATCTTCTTGATCTCTTTATTCTCTTGCAGTGTCTACCCTTCGCCAACATTCCTGTTAGCTTCTCTTTCAAGAATGTTTCTGCCTTGAAATCCCTCTATTCTTGTTTGGTCCGATCAAAATTGGAATATAATACTGACATCTGGTCTCCTTTCTATGAAAATCGAGCGAGAAGTCTCCAGTCTGTGGAAAATAGATTCCTGAGATATTTAAAGTATAAGATTGGAGGTGACGTGAGCGACCTGTCCAACGAAGAAATGCTCTCCAACTTGAACATGAGACCACTGAATGATAGGCGTAATATTTGAGACTTAACAACTTTATTTAAAATCCTGCATTGCTTCGATTGTCCCGAACTCCTGAATAAAATTAACTTTAGAATAACGAATCACAACACCAGGAATAGGGGCATCTTTCTTGAAGAGCAATGCAATCGAAATTACGCCTATAATGCTCCAATAACTAGACTAGATAGACTGGGTAACATCTATTGTGATCAGGTGGACTTTTTCCATACGAGCATTAAGAAAATAAAGGCTGTTGTGTTGTGACGGTTGGCAGTGTTCTGACTCATTTGGCTGAAGTGCATTCTGCTTGAAATTTTGTTGAAATTTTTGTACTTGTGTTGGATGGTCTTTGTTGTTGTTTTTTTTTCTAACCACCTATTTTATTATTTTTTTTATTGTAAATACATTTGTAAACTGGGCGTGACCCGTATTTAATTAAATAAATTAAATAAATCTTCTTCTCTATAGACTCATCTGAGTTATTTCTCCACTTTGCGTCGATCAGACCATTGATTTATAGTTTCTAGATTTCTCCCTTCAATTCTCTGGCCTTTTTATCTTTTATCCCCTCTTAAGTCTTCTCTTAGACATATTTTCCGCCATTGGTCCTTTTGCATCTCCATAATTCTGATCAGGTACAGTCGACTCTCGATAATTCCAACTTTTCGATAATTCGCTCTCTTCAGCTGTAAAATCGAAAAAATGCTGTGTAGTGGTTCAAAAAATTGGAATTTTTCTTGTGCTCCTTTGGATTTCGAATTAACGAGAGCCGACTGTATTTCATTTGCCTCTTGAAAGTTCGTAATATATTTTTTAATTATAAAAATATTCGGATTACCTGCCAAAACATCGCGTTTCCTTTCATTTTTCTAAATTAAAGTTGAGGATTATTGGAAATGAATAAAATAATAATTTTTTTTTTTTTAGATACTAATTAGCTATTTTCTCCAATAATCTCATGTAAAGTATAAATTTATAGGAAAAGGAAACATTACCGTATGACGGGGGAATAAATACCATGAATAACAAATGGAGCCAATTATTTGATTATATTCTATTTTATAAATATATTTAAAAAAAATGATTAGCTTCCTCTCATGCGTCATCAAGCTTTTGTGCTCTTTTCCTATTTTAAAGAAAGGATAATAAGAATAAAGTAAGTAAAGACCTGTCAAAATGATCAGAGCCCTCTTCAAGGCCAGGCAAGACGCCGCTAAGGAAGCCAGAGAGGCCAGGTCTCAATCGCTCGCCCAAAGGGACAAAGTGTGTCTCGTAAACTGTAAGCAGAGATGGTCGGACATTCATCGCCGCATGGCCTAGGAGTGGAAATAAACCTGCAATCAAAAAAGGATAAGATGAGAGTGGAGTAGAGACTAGAGAAGAGTAGAGAGAGAGAGAGAGAGGGAAATACCAGCACTGTAGATGAAGAGTTCATGGCTGAGTCGATTTGTGCCCATGCATTTGAATATAATGTCATAAGTTTCAAGGGCTTTGAGATGTACGCCAGAAGGGAGAGCTGGATGCATGCATTGGGCCAAACGTTTACTGATCTTGATCCTTCTCGGGATCACAGGAAATTTCATATGACTTGTTAACACCTGAAAAATAAGAAATTTTTTTGTTTTAACAAAAATCACAGCTAACGTATTAAAATTTTAATTCATAATTCATAAATGAAATATTTGTTATTTTTTTCCTCATATCTCATTTTCTTAAGTTCGGAGATATTTTTGTAAACATAAATTTTGCCTTTTTGCCCCCTCCCCCCCCCCCCGCCCCGGTAATATTACTCCTCCGGGAACAACTCTTTAATCTTGTAAGAGGAAAGGAGCAGGAGCCAAAATTATTATTTTCTGACATCTAAAGACCATTTAAAATTTGAATAAAAATTTGTCCATAAATGAATTGGACTACTAAATTCTAAAATAACCAATCAACCTACTTAAAAAAAAATAAAAATAATCCTCTTATCAGAGAGCGGCATCTTTGTTTGCATGTCCATTATGGACTAACATTATGAAATAGGAAAATTATTTATTAAATACCAGATTCAAGGCCGTTACAATCGGTTTGGCTTAAAAATACGTTTTTTTTTTTTAATTTTCCCATCTCTCAAATCTCTCAACAGAGATTAACTCCAATTACAGAGAGGCAGAGGAGATATTGGCAATGTTTGGAAATTTTCACGGCATTTGGGATTTGAACCCGAGTTGTATAGCAACTCTAGATTCGTAATCCGCAGCTTATCCGATTAGCCACCTCTAAAAGGTCACATGTGCTGAACGAACCCCGACTCATTTTGCCAAAGCCGTAATTAGAGATTTATTATATTTAGATGGGAATATTAAGAATAGGCGATAGTCCCCCAGATCGTTGTAATTAGCACGCTAGCTCTGCTGAATCTTGGGGGATGGCTTACTTTCTTCTTTCTGACAAGACAATTCTTTTTATATTTATCCTTTCAAAAAGTTGTTCATCTACTGCCCAGTTACGTATAATCACAGGGGAATACCCCTTTGTAGATTGTCGATTCCTACGACCTAAGTCCCCATTTAGAGTATTTCTTCCAAACCGATTGGTTTCTAGAAAGCTGAGGAGGCTCTAAGGAAGTAAGCTTCTGTGATGACAGACAATTTGCTCCCCGTACTCTTTTTCTCTTGTGTATCAGGGCTCTACAATCTTTGAGGTCTCTTCTGCCGATTCACAGAACCTGCATATGTTGATTTCTTCCAGGCACAGTTTCTAAATGCCACCTTGCACAGGCTTAAATCTTGGGACCCCATCTGGGGCTCAAAATAAAAACCACCCTAATTAAGACCCTGGTATTGCCCTATTTCAGATATCAGCCATCAGACTGCAGAGGGCTCTGAATAGTAGCGTTCGCTATATAGTGGGCTTTAGCCGCTTCGGCCACATTTCAAATTCTTACTTTCAACTTGGGTGGCTGAAGTTGGATAAAATGAGTGAGGCCTCGTGCCTGAAGTTGGGGAGGACGATACTGAACGGAAGACTTTGTTAATTATTTTAGTCCGGTCAAATCAAGACTGAAAAAATTTGATTTAATAGTGCCCAAGCATAGAACCATTCTGTATGGTGGGTCGTTCCAGGCGAGGTTTGTGAAACTCTGGAATGATCTCCCAGCAGCTGATAGCTCATTCAAGGGATTCAATAGAATGGTTGTTGGGCATTACCTGTCCGCGTCGGTAACTTATGCTACATTGTGTGTCAAATTTGTAAAAAAGAAAACCAAAAGGATGTGAAGGCCTATATGTATGCTTGTGTATATTTAGAAAGAAAAAAATTTAATTTTGTTAAGGTGGCCAAAGGGCCTTGGCTTTAAATAAAATTTTTCTTTCTTTTCCAGTTTGCAGTGTCCTGCCAAGAATCCTGTTAATATCCTCAACTTGTTCTTGCCAAGTTTCAAGCAATCCGCAGTTATATGTCCCAAGAAGTCCTCTTCTCTCACATAATTGTTCTCTTTCGTTCTTTTCCTTTGATGAGTCTCCCTGATAGTCTTCTTCCCAATTCCTTCAATTGGTTATGGTTCAGTAAAGAGTGTTTCCAATCCCTTTTTATCGAATGAATTCAATCTCAATCAATATCTCTTTATATTAATATGCACAAGAACTTGACTCCCTTCTTTATTGAGAAAGGTACCAATCTCCCTTCTTTATGTCCAGCTCAAGAACCAAAAATCAACAGCTGCTTCAGAGTTAGTGCATCACCCCCCACCCTAATGAATACCGAAATAGATTAATAAACGCACGAGATTTTCTTTAATACATGGCAATTGGTTTGGTGTTCAGAGATAATTTAAAATTTCAATTAAAAAAAAAACGAAATAATTTTCTTCTTTTTATTTTTAAAAATGGCTCTCGCATTATCGCAAATTAAACATTGATTATTTATTTAGATAATAAAAACTCGTTTTAGGGAAACGTTTTTTCCAACTCTATGATCGATGAAATATTCCCTTGGCTTGTGAGTCATTAGTTAACAATCTGATAAGATAGGCCTCGTGGATCATCGCTGCCTGATTGATTGAATTTATCTGAACCCCATTTGCTGCTTTTCTTTTTAAAAAGTATTTAATCAAATGAATTACTATTATAATTTTTCTTTTGTTTTTTAAGGTTTTTTTCGGCATTAAAGATCCTGTTCCCTTTATTGATAAGGGAAAAAATTATAAAAAATGCGCCTATTTTCAACAATGTAAATAAAAACATCATTGTTAATATATTCTTTATTCTTTTGGATACCAAATGGTTTAAATAAGAATGGCTGGACCCCCAATTAACTCGTCAAAGTATTATATGGCCTGAGTTGCCGAAAAGACTGAATGTGTGCGTGAGTGTGAATGAGAAAAAAGTGTGAGTGTTTTTTTAAATAAAAAAAAAAGTATTTTTTATTCTAATATATTTAATAATAATTAATGAATTATAAATAGTGCATTTTATACTTGAAAATAAATGAACAATTATTATTTGTTTTATCATATAAAATGAAAAGGATTTAATAATTTATTCTCAAAAGTGATTGTCAATTTCAAACATTCATATATTAAAATTAAGAAAGCTTATTTGTAATTGTCAATTAAATAATAATTTACCTTATTTAATTTGCCCAAAGCTGAAATCAGGTCAGCCCATTCGCTTGTATATTCAAAATTCTTTAAGGCTTTGTCAACAGCTGACACATAGCTAAAGAGAAAAGAATTTGAATTTAATTAATTTAATAAGAATAAATACTCTTTTGAAAGATAAAGAAACTCACACTCGGTATTTTGAGTCTTTCATCAACTCATACTCTTCTAAAGCAATTGAACTCATCTTGAAATTTTGTTTATTCTGATTTTTCTTTCATAATCCGGTCCATACATCCACTTTTAATATAAATAAACTGAATGAGGAAATTACATAATTGTTAAGGCGAGAGCATACAAAATTCAACTAAAGTGATTTTTTTAAATTCCATCATCTCTAATTTGGAGTTTATGGCTCTTGGGCTCTTCAGCTGTCATTTGCGTTTGCGTTTGCGTTTGCAACCACCACTCACAGCTCACATCACATCACATCACATTCCTGTACTCTTTGCCGTCCTTATGTTTTGTCAAGTGAGCAACGATCAAAACACTCTTGCACTCTCGTTCATCCCGTCAAAGGGAATAATAATTAAATAAATAAATAAATATAAATTAATAATAATAATTTATATTTTAGTAAATAAATAAAAAAAGTTTTAAATTTTTAAATTTTTTTTAATAAATCTAAAAAAAAAAAATTTTGAAATTAAAAAAAATTTATAAACTTATAAAAAAATTATTTTAAAGAGAAACTTTTAAAAAATAAAATTTTTATCTAATCTACGAAAATTATTTGTTTAAATAATTATAAATTATTTATTTATTTTTTAATTTCCTATGACGACATCAAATGACGATTAGGAAATAAGAATAATTAATTATGGAGGTCAATAATCTATGTATTATTTGTAAACAAACAAAACAATGAGAATTTAAATAATACATCAATAATTAAAAAAACTTAAAACCGAGAAAAAGTGAAAAAGTAAGTAGAGTTTACTGTTGTTATTGCTCTCATAATCTTTTTGGATATTTCTCTTTCTCTCCCATGAAAAGGCGTATCTCTCTTTCTCTTTCTTAAAGATAACCTCGATATGATTTTGTTACCGACCTGACACCGGTCTCGGTCTCGGTCTCGGTCTCGGTTCCCGTCGGTTCCCGTCCCCTTCGTTCCCCTTTTGGTCCCATCGCTCGGTTCAATGCTCTATATTCGATTCCTCTTCGTCTTATCGCATCTTATCTTTTTTTCTTTCTTTTTATCACCCACTTATTATTATTTCTATCATTTTAAATCATCGCTATTAAAATGGATAGATTTTAAAAATGATTTATTATAAATGACAAAAAAGATTTTAAAAGTTTCAAAAATTCACACACTATAAATAATGTAGGTATCAAAAACATTTTATTTGATTTTATTAAAACTAAAACTAATTTATTGAAATAAAATTGCAATATGTAATTATAACCCTTTTATGAAATTTCGATAATTAATTTAAAGCATTAATATTTATATATTTAAAAAAAGAAAATTTAATAGGTTAATTTTACAATTAGCACCTAATTTATTTTAATTTTATTTTTGTATTTATTTACAGATATTTATGAACAATATGGACACGCCTGAAAGCACTGAACATTTCTCCCTTCGATGGAATAATTATCATAATAATTTATCAACGGGGTTCCATTCATTATTGCAAGCCGAGGATTTAGTCGATGTCACTTTGGCAGCTGAAGGCAATTTCATCCAGGCTCATAAGATTGTTCTCTCCATCTGCAGTCCCTATTTTAAAGCCCTTTTTAAAGTAAATAATTTATTTTTATACCCGTATCTCAAAACCATAGATAATACACGTAATAATTTTTCAATTCTCTTGTTTCTGTTATTCTGAAAATTGTATATTAATGTTAAATACATTGATCTTATAATTCCGAGATGCACCCAGCCAAATTGGGAAGTTGCTTAAATAAGAAATAGCTGATCTAGAAAAGTTGAATCCTTGACTACCGCCGCAGAGGCAACCAACTTGTAAGACCTGGATGTTGATCCAGAGATTTATATCCATCTTGAAATTGATAAATATTTAGTTAGCCTATTTATTAATTGTAATTTTCTATTGAAAATACAATTTACAGAATGTTCTGAAGATATTTCTTATTTAAAAGTTTCATTTGAGAATCCAGAGTCTCTTTTTTTGGCTGAACTCTTCACTGATTTATAAAATGCCTTATTACTATGAGAGGCATACCGAGACAGTTGGGGGCCTGGGGCGACACTAGAAGAGGGGACTCATTTTTAAATATCCCCCTCCATACACAAAAATATTTTTAAGATACCTTATATCCCTGAATCCCGAGGGCCCGGGGCCTGTTAAAGACAAATTTTTATTTTTTATCTAAATTTTTCCGTTTTTGCCGAGTCCTAAGGGTCCCGGGCCTCTCAAAGACAAATATTTGGAGGCCTTTATTTACGTATTTATTTACCTATTAATAAGATAATATTCTCCCGAAAACTGGCGTGCACATACACCTGTCCCTAAATTAAATTTAAAGTGGGAATGTGCTACGCCTTAGTAACATCGATTTGAACACATTCAAATTAATAACGTCATGAAATAAGTTTTTTTTTTTAATTTTTAGGTGAATCCGTGCCAACATCCAATTGTTATATTAAAAGATGTTTCTTTAAAAGAGCTCACTGCTATTTTAGAATTTATGTATAAAGGCGAAGTGAGCGTTAATCAAGAGGATTTAACCCTCTTTCTTAAGACTGCAGAAATGTTACAAATTAAAGGATTGACCGGCGATGATAGTTCCGATAATTTTGGGGTATTTATTATTTTATTCTTAATTTTTTTTTCACCATAAAATTATTTTTTTTTTTCTTGTTTAGAAAAACGATTTTGTTCCTCATCAACCTACTCCAGCAAAGAGAACCAAAGTGGTTCATAAACCAAATAAGGTGCGTAGTAATTTTTCTCTCCCTACGAATAATTGAGAACTATTTTTTATCTAGGTACTAGACACGGCTAAAGAGCGGCTACAAGCGACTTGGCGCTGCATTTGATCCTAGACATTTCGAAGAAAATTTAAAACAAATCTATATAATTTTAATAAATAATTAAATTTAAATATAAAACCAAGATAAAAATTAAATATTTTCGAGATTTATATATATTTTGAATTAGATATTAGTATTCAAAACATCTCGATTCTTTTCGGACTTAACAAAGTCATTGAGATATATATCTAACAAATCTGTGAGTGTTATTTATTGGCGAGGCCAAACATCCCATGGCCCCCGGGAATCGAACCCAGGATCTCCAGCCTTTCCGGGGCATAGGCGTGCTGTCCATTGCATATATATAAGGGGAAGTGAGTTTTCTTGGTGTAGGTCGAGAGTCCGGTGGCCTGGGGATCCTGGGTTCGATTCCCGGGGACCATGGGATGTTTGGCCTCCCCAATAAATAACACTCACAGATTTGTTAGACAAGATAAAAATGTCGAAATTTTTAAAATTTTCAAGTTAATATAGGCCTATAGAGAGAATGTTTTGCGAACATGTCACAAATTCGATGACGAGAATTTGATGGAAATACATGTTTTGAGGTTCTCTGGGTCCAAAAAGTGGGAAATGGTCTGACTGTCTGTGGTAAAAAAAGCAAGAAGGAAAAGAGCTACAAAATATAAATAAATATTATTCCTCTGCTTGATTATAAATTACATTTCAAGGCTTCTTAGGCGTAACTAGCCTTTGAGGGCGGAGGGGACGAAGCTCAACTGGGGCGCCATTTTTCGTTCGCCTGGGAAAGTTGTGTGATGTGCGGCCAGTCACACCAGATTTTTGTGTCGTGATATTTTTAGTTTCCGATACTATATTAAAACCCTTGAAATCAAATTTTTTTTATTAATTTAATTTTAAAAAACCCTCACACAGTGCAGAATTAAAATTAAATGGTCACTCAATAAAAACCACTGGTCATAATTGGATTAAAACCAGGCCGGTTAAAACCTGATTAAATCAGAAGTTGTTTTTATTTTAAAATACAAAGCATTTGTGCTTTTGACTTGCTAACTGATGGCTTCTTGTCTTATATAACTTTTTGAGTGTTTTTTATTTGATTCGTTTTCTGACCCGCTGTCGGGTAGAGGTAAAGCATTCGCTTCTTGTGCGGGAAAAATTTATTTGAATTGAGTCTAAATTGCCTCAGACGTTGAACGTTTTTTTTTTTTGTTTCAACATTTAATTCAACGTTTCAGAATGCAAATCCGGCGAAGATAGCCAAAGGCCAGCAGCAGCAGCAGCAAGACATTTTAGATTCAAATAAACTTCAAGAGCCAATCTTGAGACCACAGAATAACGAGCCAAAAGGATTAGAAGAGCAAATTTCTAACTCGCCAAAAGAGAATTTAATTGCTGAAAATTGTGAGCTGGCCACACGACTTCAACAACCGCCATTAACGAGTACAAAAGTCGAGCCAATAGACTTCGACGACGAGCAAAATATGGACGATGACAGTCATTTAGATTCCTTTGAAGACCAATCTCTTAATTTAGATGAGAGCTCCGTCTCGCATCCACCTTATTCATTATCTAAACGTAAGATTCTTTTCTATTTTTCGTTTGACTTTTATTTTTTATTCAAATTTTCTTTCAATTTCTAGCTTCTTCGAACGTTTTCCTTCTCTCCGATCAAGCCTCTGAATCGACCTCTAATTCGCTCCCAGGTAGGAAATCAAATTTCCCTTTTTTTCCAAATAATTTTAATAAAAAATCACTCAAATTCTTTATGAAAAAATCAAAATAAGAATTTTTTAAAATCTTTTTGAGTGCAACTTTTCCATAAATAATTGAGTCCTCAGGCCTAAGTACCTTGAGTAAGGTACAATTTTTTGTTGAAACGTTCCACTCCAAAGGGTAAATAATAATAATTTATAAACTACCATCTTGCAAAGAGCATTCCAGGATTAAATTTTCTTATCTCATATTTTAAAATAAGAGAATCACTCGACACGAGTTGATTGTTGATCCCAGATGCCTCTGAGGAGAAAATAAAATCATTTTTACGTAACACTTTTTATTTATTATGGAAAGACAGCCTATTTAATATTTTGATGAAACGGAGAAAAGAAATATCAATTGGTGTATCTTTTTATATTTTACACGCCTCACTTTATCTTCAGGTTTTGTTTAATTAGCCATCTCGCATTCTTATAATTTTATTTTTTTTAACATTTGTGATGTCAATAATTATAATAATATACGAAGATGGAAAGGCTTTAGTACGGTAACAAATTAAATTAAATGAGTTTATCCTTTATTAAAGTGAAATTTAAAGAAAAAGAATTTAAGTTATCAATAAAAAAAATATAACAAAATAAGTTTGTGCCGGCGCCCTAGGATAAGGGTAGTCCCCCCACCGCGAAAACGTGGAGATCCTGGTTCGACTCCAGGGGGCGCAATTTTGCCCAATCTTAAGCACAAACACATCTCGTAAATTGTCCTTTCTTAAACGATATATTGAACACTCTATTTGAGCAATGATGAAAAAATTTCATCTTTTTCAAACAACATCTAGTTAAAATAAAAAAATTAATATTTTATTTTTATTCGATTTTTTCGGCGATTTTCAACGTTTCGGCTCCTTGTCATCTTCAGGCCAAATGTTTTAAAGAAATTGTCTCTATACCCAAGCCATACTTTTTCAAAACCAACCCATATCTTTGTGGGCAATATTGAAATTTACCCAAACCCTCTTTACGTATATTATCTTTGAATTTTTTTTACCAAGTTACAATATCATGAAAATCACAAAAACCCTTAACCCAATACCTCTAGTACTGTAGATAGCTAGATAATCCATACAATTATTTTACTTAATGTAAACTAACCTATTTAAATGTAATTCTTGCTTTTATGTAAAATAATATGAATTTTTGAAATTTTAAATAACTTTATCACGTTATTTTCAGTTTACAAAAAAAAAACTTTGTACATTTATTCAATTTTTCTGGCTTATTTATAAATTTCATTTTAATAAAGAATATTAAAAATTACACATTTTCTTCATAATCAGTTGCTAGTGAGGTTATGAAGCACTTAACATTACTACTGTCCGGTACAGGAATAAAACACTAACCAGTAAAAAATAATTTGTACATATTTCTATGTCAAGAAAACAGTGTGTGTTTGTGTAATTTTTAATATTCTTTATGAAAATGAAATTTATAAATAAGCCAGAAAAATTGAGTAAATGTACAAAGTTTTTTTTTTTTTGTAAACCTGAAAATAACGTGATAAAGTTATTTAAAATTTCAAAAATTCATATTATTTTACATCAAAAGCAAGACATTACATTTAAATAGGTTAAGTTTACATTAAGTAAAATAATTGCCTACACCTGGAACTTAATCTAAGCTATCTACAGTACTAGAGGTATTGGCCGAGCTTAAGGGTTTTTTGTGATTTTCATGATATTGTAACTTGGCTTAAAACAAAATCTCAAAGATGAAATTTATACAGCAGTATAACAACCATAAGAGGGTTTGCTGGTAAAAATTTCAGATTTTTAAACTTTGTCCCAACAAAGATATTGAGGCTCAAAGTTTGGATTTTTGAAAAATTTCAGTTTTTAAAAATTTGTAGCTCTTAAAGGAATTAAGCTCAGGGTTGATATTTAAAATACATGCAGTACTAGTGTATAGCTACACACAAAAAAATCAAGCCTGAGATTGTATTCTTTCCAAAGGTAATAGCCTTCAAAAATTGAAATTTTTCCGTTTTCTTACCCCAATGTTGATTGGGTTGCAGACTGTTTTTGATCCATATTTCAGTAAATATGTACTGGAGATAATATTTAGGCTGTTTTTCTGATTAAAATGGTTTTGTTTCATCACTCTAGAATTAATGGTTTCTGAGTTATACAAGTTAACGCAAACCCTTAAATACGCCAAAATTAGCGCGTTTTGCAAAACAAAATGGCCGCCGTAGCAGTACCAAAAGAGATAAAAATTTTAAAATCACTTTTGAACTCAGAAATAATGTAGGAATCTAGGAAAAAAATATTATTTTTTACAAAATGGTCGAGCGACCAATTATTTTTTTCTGTATCACTTGATATGGATAGACCCTTTATATATATATATAAAGACAATTCTTATATATATGCTTTAAGTCTCAAACAAATTTTCAGATTTGTTTAAAAATATTAATAATAGTTCTATATTTTGAAGTTTAGGCTTTCACAGCTGTTATCATTAGTAAAAGAATTTGATTTTCGGTTTAATTGCGTTTTATTTGTAAAAAATTACAACGTTTCGGCCACTCATTCTGTGGCCTTCTTCAGGTAAAAATTGTATGAGTGGCCGAAACGTAATTTTTACAAATAACTCAGTTAAACCGAAAATCAAATTCTTTTACTAATTGTTCTAAATTTTTATCACCAAGCTTTTATTAGTACAAAGTTAAATAAGTCAAATTCAACCAACTAAATTTTCTTCAAAATCATAGACTTGAGTAAATAGAAATTCTTTATGAAGGATTTGAGGCCTGAAGATGGCAAGGAGCCTAATCCGGTTGACGAAAAATGAAATATTTATTTTGTTATATTTTTTTTTATATAAATAAATAACATTGGGTGTCTTCTATTCCTCCCTTATTTTATTTGGATGAGGTGAGTTGGATGTTGGACGTGAATTTCTCCTCTCGCTAGATGTCCGAATTATCTCCAACATCCATCCCACCTCACACATTTTCATTGAGAGTGTAATAAGATTCTGTTATTCAAAAATATGTAAAATTTTTATTCATATTGAATAATCTCCTTCGAAATATCAGGAATAAACTTATTTAATTTTATCTGCTGCTAATCATCGAGCCTTTACATCCTCATATAATATTCTTTTTTCTGTTAGAGTAATTGATTCAGTGGCGCAACCTGGATTTGCTCCTGGGGGGGGGGTTTGAAAAAATTTTAGAAGAAGAGGGGGAGGGAGGGCCCTGAAGCCCCCACCCCCTCCTCCCTGGCTATGTACCTGAGCAGAGGAAAAACGAAATTCAATTTTAATATAAACAAAAGATAGCAATTTGAATTTTTTGTCTCTTCTGGGGGAGGGGGGGGGTCAATATTCTAACCCCCCCTGGTTTCGCCACTGAATTAATTAATAAAGGCGGGTTTAGACATGTGTATCATAACATCGACGCGTTTTATACTCTGGTATGCACACCATAACGACATAGCACCACTTGGCAGTTTTGTAGCGGCGTCGCAACAAATGTTGCACTCTGGAGTTAGTTAACTCATGCAAATTCAGCACTTCAAATTCAATCGAAATATCCTAATTATTACAAAAACTATTCATTTTGTTACATGTCATGCAGGTCAGCCTCATATTTTTTCTTAATTCTGCAGTAATTTTTTTTCTGAAAAACTCGATACACACAGTTGTAAATTAACAGAGGCTTAACCCAGCAAAAAAAAAAAAATTTATTCAGAAATTAAAATCTATTATCGTGGAGATCTAAATTAGTTGAACGGTTCAAAGGACAGGATCCGAATAATAGATTAGCTGCTCTATCTTTCTTGCTGGCGCACAGCGCAAAAACAGCCTCTAGCTCTTGACATTTGCCCTGGCAAAAAATTCCTTTGAACAGATCTCTCAGCTAACAAATCATCACAAATCTCTTTTTTATTTCTAATATTCTCCTGAAAAATGTCTAGTTGTCGCTCTCGTTTTTTTTTTTTTTTTAATTCAAATTTTGTGAAAACTCTTCGAGAAAAAAAAGGTATGTTAATATGAAATAAATTAAAAAAAAAAGATATCAACTTCTAAATTTAATTGGCGTTAATATTTTTAGATTAAAAACTCTATTAAAAAAAAAAAGAGATTCCCATTAGACATGTGACAGACAGACTGAAGAAAGGGCATCGAAATGATGATGATGATGATGATGATGCTGATGATGGGAATAAATAAATAAATAAATAAATGAATAAAAAGGCGAAGAAATTGAGAGAGTGTGTATGTCTCCGGTGGTCTGTCCTTAGATGCGCATTTCACGACGTGTCGAGGCAGATCTCGCCTCTGGCTGCGAGGTTATCAGTTCTGCAAGAATCGCACGTTCAACACACGTGTCTATTGGGTTTGCCTCAAGGCGAGGCAACAGTGCCAGGCAAAGTGTACCACCATCAATGATGTCATCGTCAATCTAAAAGACATCCATAACCACGCGCCACCCACCTACAAGACCGATCTGGGGGGCTACCAGGGACATGCCATCTACCATAACAACGTCTCCCTTAACGTTTAACTCAACTCGCCCTCTCGTTCACATTTATGTTATTTATTTATTTATTTATTATTATGCCTAGGTGATAATTGGTTTTGTTTTTTCTATTTAATTTTGTATATAGAAAAAAAAATACACAAACACAACGGTGACAGAGAATTATAAAATATCATTTGTCTTCGCTTATTGATTATTAGGCTTTTAGGCGTTGCTTTCAATTTGTGCGGTGGAATTGTTGAGCAAATTTGTTAGAATAAAAGTCGATAACAACGCAGACATTGAAAGTAACATCTAAGTTCGGCTAAAAATAATTATCTTGTAAATATGACTGCATTCAACTTGAAAATTTAGAGCCCATGGGCAGGCACTTAATTAATATTCAAAGGACATCAAGCCTAGAGTAGGAATCCACCAAGCGAACACTAACTGAGGGCCAGAGGTAGAGATCTCGCCTCTTGTATGTGTACTAGAGGTCAGTCGTTCGCTTCTCGTCTTCCCTCATACAATATTCTACTGGCTACCAAATTTAATAATTTGTACAATCATTGCAAGATTAAGAAATAATCTCGAAATCCTTTTACGTATATATACATATGCATATTCAAAGGTAAGAGGAAAAACTCTGTATAGAACAAAATAAATGTTATCAGTGATGCTTGTATTAGCCTTAGGGCCGGTTGCTTCATTTCTAGTCAACTAGCAAACTTATCCGACAGATAGCAAATCATCTATATAGTAAACACGAACACGCTTAACCTTCGATTTTTAAAAAAATGAGTTATCATTAGATAAAAGGGCCCTCGGGGCTTGGTGTAGGGGTTAGCGTGCTAAGTCGCGGGTTCGGACCACAGGCAGTCCGATGATTTTATTTAAGCCATTTGGATACCAAATGGCTTAAATAAGAATGCCTGGACCCCAATATGTATATTAGGCTAATCAATAACGGATATCGTCAAAGTCTTATATGGCCTGAGTTGCCGAAAAGACTGTGTGATGTGAATGTGAATGAGAAAAAAGTGTGAGTGTTTTTTTAAATAAAAAAAAAAAAAAATTAGATAAAAGGAAAAGTTTTGTCAAGTTAGCAACTCATTTATAAAATTTATTAAAAATTAAAATAATTAAAGCTAAAAAAAAATAAATAAATGTTACTGATTTCACCCCTTTGAGTCTTCTTAGCTAGTTAGCTACTCTTATTTAATCATATGATTAGCTTAACTAGATTTGAAAAGACATCCGAGGGGTAGCAAGTTAATTAGAACTGAAACTGAAGCAACCGGCCCTTAGCGCCGATACAAGAGGATGCATTCAACGAATATCAAAAATGTCAAAAGAGGCTCACTCAATAATATTGATACATAATTGAAAGGCCATGAAAAGAAAAGGGGGAGGGGGGAAGTTAATTTTGTTTGTTTGATCACTTTGCAAGGTTTGGTGAATACTTACTCTACGCCTTCTCAGTTCCATTGTTGCCCTTTTGTTTGTGTTCATTTCTAACAACGTTTAACTGTTACATTTAGATGTTCAATCCACAAGATAATAACTTTTTCTTTGTAAGAATGTTTTGTTCCCAGATCGAACTCGAAGGGTCGAAAGCCCAACGCGTCAATCGAGTCTTCCCAAATCTTCCCTTTAGAGGATTCTCTCTAAATTTAAGTTGCTTCTCTCCCTCAGGTGTGATTTTATTTAAACTCGAAGGTTAAGCGTGTTCTTGTTGATTAGAACTGAAGCAACCGGCCCTTAGTTAAATGCAACTTGGACATTCAGCTTGAGAATCAAATTGGATGTGCCGCGAGTTGCTAAGTCATGGCATAGGTTTTTTTTCCTCGATCTTTTGGCATCAAAAATAACGCGCACTCCATCAATGGCACATTTCAAAATCTGGGAACAAACAAATTTTTGTTTTGGATTTACTAAGGTAAAAATAAAAACGGAATCGTGGCGTTGACTCAGAGCAGCTCCTCACCTCGATCGTTTTTCAAACCCGAAATTCTCTGTCTTTCATTATTTCCTTTTTTTCTTTTTTTTATAATCATAAAGTATTTTAGATATAAATATTATACATACATACATACCAGGTATATATATCTATATATATACATAGTAATGTATTTATTTATTTATTGAAATAAAAATATATATACATGTATAAATGACTTTTTTTCGTAATATTACATTTATGTTGGCATGCATTTCTTTCACCTTATTAGAGCAGATGTTCATTTTTGGCTGCCCTTTTCTACTGGACCTCCCCGTTAGATCCAACAACCCCATTAACAATTAACAAGCATCGATCGATCCTTTTGTCAAATAATTCTCTTTATTTGTATATATATATATAAATTTTTAACTCAAACATCTTTAATTTTTTGAATTTTTCTGAGGTTCTCAAAGAAAACATGAATAAAAAGAAGATTGTAAATAGCTTTGTACACAACCCTTTCTCTCTCTCTCTCTCTCTCTCTCTCTCCATTTCTCTATTCGATAGCCGAATTCTTTTTTTTTTTCATTCCTTGTTTTGTCAATAAATGCGCTTTAAAGCCAATCGAAAAGGCAACGATCAAGCAACGCTGAATATTTGGATGCTCGCTATTGAATCGATAATGGAATGTCCTATCGGGCTAATCGACCAATCAACTTCCTGGTTGACCAGTGACGTCATTTCAGTTTTTGCTTGGGGGAGGGGGCAAAAAATTTTTACTTCCTGGTATATATACTTATAAACATATACACTTCCATATTTTTATTTGTTCTTGAGCATTTTAAAGAATCTTTGTTCTCATTCCAATTATTAACAACACATCGAGAATGCCCGCGTGTGTGATTTTCTAGATTTTGCCGCGGAGATCTTAAGAGAAGAAGAGAAATTCCATTATCGACCATGAGCGGATCCAGAGGAGTTTCTCGGGAGGGGGGGGGGGGTTATCTGGTGTGACTGCACACAATTTTTTCTTACTTTCGGTAATTTAAAGGTGCATTCTGTACTTGTTTATCAGAATATAAATACAAATCAAATTTTTAAAATTTTATATTAAAAATAAAATTTAATTTAAAAAAAAAAAAATATTTTCCTCAAATCTCGGGGGGGGGGGGTAATTATCCCCTTGACCCCCCCCCCCCCTTGTATCCGTCCTTGTGATCGTTGACTTTCAACAGCCTTGTTCAACATCCAGCTGTTCAGCGCTGTTTATTCAACTTGAGGCAATTGATGCCTCTTGTGAGGATTAGAGGCTGTTGGCCAGGTCGCTGGCGCTGATGGGAGTCAAAGCAAGATCCTTAGCGCATTTGTTGGGGAAACATCACGAGTACCGGAATTCGATTGGTAAAAAGAAATTCTAATGGGAATTGTAAATTTATATTTATTTGTTCGGCGAGCATTGAATAATCATCCACTCCCCTCTCATCCAGGTGATAGCGAAATCCAAAGTTCCAAAAGAGATAATTATTCTTCTGAATTTGCAAGTTTTATTCCAGCAGGAATTGTTTTTCCCTTTTCAGAGAGACACTCCTCAGATTACAAATTAGAATATAAATACCCAGGCGGAATTGGAAGCTCAAGACGCTAGTTTGTTAGAAATAACAAAATCGAATTCGTTGCGCTTAGTCAGGATAACGTCTTATTAAACAAAAAAGCAATCATATCCTCTGATCTTTTGAACTCGAAGTGATTTATCTTTTTCCGTCGATCGTTAGTTGAGTGCTAGGTGGATGATTCTTCCAAGGGTAGGAACATCGTCATCCCCCATTCTTTCTAAAATGACGCCAAATTTGACCCCGAATAGCATCATAATAAATTTAATTCCCCTGCTGACAGTTTCGGTTCCAGGCCTCGGTCATCCTCAGGGTGCCAAACTTGCATCGATGATGGCTTAGACCTGGAGCCGAAACGTCAAGGGCGTTAATTTAAACAAAATGAAAATCATCTGACTCCATCACCATCTGTTTTTTTTTCTTTTAAATAAAACGTGATCTACTCTTCTATAAATTAATAAACACTAACCCGGAGGGTCGCTTCGCCTTCCTCGATTCTTTTATAGCTCCTTACTTTCTTGATTATGTTTTTAATCGCGTTCGTAGGCCTCCATCAGGTGTTCCATCATTAATTAATTTTTTTTTTCTAATTTCCATCTTAGCAATTTCTAATGAGCGTTAATTTATTTGATCATTGCAGAAGTCGTGGTTCCCAGTGGCGGATCGTCGCCTGTTCTACGCCCTTGTACTTTTTGTGGAAAACTTCTTCGGAAATCGTCTATCCGTAAACATATTCAAGATATCCATTCTCCACCACAATCAGTGCATTGTACATATTGTACTAAACGATTTCGTACAAATAATAGTCTACAAAATCACATGTCGATTTATCATCGCGTTCAACGTCAAGCGACACGCCACCATCAACAGCCAACACCAAAGACAAATAATTACTAAATAATCTTACCAATCAAAAAAAATAAATAAATAAATGACGGACAACTCTCTGATGGAGGCCTTAAAAAAAGATTTAAAAAAAAAAATATATTTCTGTAAGGGCGGATCAAGTCCTTTTTATTTTTGTTTTTTTGTTTCTGTGTTTATTGTTTCGCACGGTTTATTTTTATTTTGTTTGGGAAGCAGAATTTTGTGTCTTGTGCTGTTTGTTTGTTCTTCCTTGCATTTATATTTTTGTCTCTTCTCCCCCTCCCCCACCCCCCCTCCCTCTCTCTCTCTCTTCTCTTTTTCTTCCAATTTCGTCTCGTCGTTGCAGTTGTCTTGTGTCTTCTATTAAAAGAATTTATAAAATTTTTTGTTGTTAAACTGTTATGAATAAAAGATTTCAAAATATCTCTTAATTCTTATTATTTCAAAATGACCTTTGCGAAGACGACGAGGGTCGCCTGCACCTTCCTTTCCGGCCGAGTAGACTCTTTTTAGATGATTGTCGGAGGATTGTCTCTCTCTCTTTGGTTTTTATTTAATTCTTGATCGATCTTCTTTTGTTTGATTATTGCATGCTACGAAAGAGGGAGAGAGAGAGAGAGAGAGAGAGAGTTTGAGGAGAGAGAGTAATCGCTCGGGTTGTGTTTGTGTAGCGAGCCTGGTTGGAGGCGTTGGCGTCGACGAGGGACGACTCGAGGCGGGTATCCGAGGAGGCGTCATCTGTCCGTTTTGTCAGAAACGGTTCTCAACGAAAGGCAACCTGACTGTACACGTACGTGACAGGCACACGAAATCGCAAATGCATTTTGTGTGTCCGCTCTGCTCGAAACGTTCGAAAAACCAAGGCTCGTTGCGCGTTCACATCTACCAGGCGCATACTCGACGTCTCCTCGAGAAATCTCAAAACCAGTCAGCAAGGGAGAGAAACAGGGATAGGAACGCCAAGCCCTGCCAGTTCAGCTAGGTCATCAGCATTCATTCATTCATTCATCCATTCATTCATTTACAACATTTCAACTTTTGGCCGTGTTTTATTTATTTACAAATGCGCAAAGGGAGATGTAATTAAATCTAAAAGATGACTGAGAGAGCCTTAGAAAAAAAAAAAAAACTTGATTGGTCTCAACAAACAAGTTGTCATCAGAAAGTGATAATAAATAAAATCACCAACCCCCTACCCCTATTATGCATTAACCCCCCCCCCCCTCTTGTTCACAAGAATAAACAAAAGCGATGCCCCTGGCCCCATATTGATAGATATTCAGTCAACGAGGGTTTCGAAATTATTTTTTTAAATCAAAAACAAATAGGAAGTTTTAAAACAGAGAGTGACAAACAAATGCTTGAATATAATAATTAAAAATGAAAAGCACTTTAGTACTTGTTGAATAATCTTAAATTAATATATATCAGGACTATATATTGTAAAAGAAAAATTATATTTAAAACATTGATTAATTTCAGGATCTCTGGCTGAATGTATAATGAGTAGTGAGGAGATCAACGCAGCCGAAAGCAATAGAGACAAATTTTATTTCTTTTCTGCTTTATTTCATACACTTGTCGACGAGCTTAGAGGCAACTATTGAACCAGAAGTCAAATGCTCGCACCAGGGGGGGGGGGGGGGGCAGTGGGTGCATGTGCCCCGGACTGCAGATATCAGGGGGGGGGGGGCAATTAAAGAAAGATTTACTAAAAAAAATGTAAAATGATATGAATTTTGTATAGAAAATTTTAAGGAGGGGGCGGCAAATTAAATTTTGCCCCCCCCCCTAAAAAATCTCCTAGTTCCGGCCAGGGCCAATACGTCACGAGTTGCCTAGAGCCCCTCTAAGCTCGAGGCCAACAGCACATCCGGAAAAGAAATAAAATTTTTCTTTATTGCTTACAGCTGCGTTGATCTCCTCACTACTCTTTATTTAAAACATTTTTGTTTTAGATAAATACGTAAATAAGACGTTCCTTTGTTTCCTTTCTTGATAAATGGCCGCCGCCGCAGCAGCCCAAGTGAATTCTTTACTACTCTAACCAACTTGGCTTTCTTTTGCTAAAAGTTAATATTTCGTTAGTGACGGTAAATGCAGTTGGTTGCCTTACCGGGTGCGGGTTGCTTCACTTCTAATTAACTAGCTATCCCTCGGAAAAGCTAATCGACTATGGATTGCACATCTAGTGATTAAATAAGTGCCCAGATCGTAGTTAGTTAGCTATGACACAAGCCTTGATTAACTTATTTATTCTTTTAGAAATATTTAAATTTTTGTCAAAAAATTATAAATGATGATCTTTATCAAGTTGCTAACTCACAAATCTCTCTTTATACCTGAGATAGCTAATTGTATGTGAAAAAACTCATTTATTTTGTAACACGAAGTTTAAGCGTGAACATTGTTCGATGATTTGCTAGTTGACTAGAAGTGAAGCAACCGGGCCTATTGTCAAAAGACGGCTCGGCAAAAATTGTGTGTTGTCTTCTCAAAGCCACAGCAACAGCATCGATTTAGTATTTATTTCCCCCTCTTCCCGATGACGTTGTTGTCGCTTTGGTTGTTTAAATAAAACACGGCGCCTCAGGGAGGAGGCTTCACTTCTCGAATGCCTCCCCGCTAAACAAAAGTTATCTGTTGTCGTCTTCACCACACACACAAACACAAACACTATATCAAAACAAAACAAAAAAATTAAATATATATAAATATATATTTTTTAAATCTCATTTACTACATAAGCCACGCAATGTTAAACTTATTAGATTTTTAACGAGATGAATAGTTTATAAAAAAAAAAAAAAAAAAATTAGGTGTAGGCCCAGGGAATTATTTCTTTTTAATATCGCTTGTTTGAAAACAAAAAGTCCCTGCCAAAAGAAAAAAAAAAAACATTCGCCCCTCCCCCTCCCCCCTCTTCACCTCCTTTCTTTCTTATTTATACCGGGCAAGTCTCTGGTCACCGATTCAAGGATCAGGAACGTGACGAACAAAAAGGAGAGAAAGCAGAGCTGCCAGATTGCTTGCGCCTCACCTGCTGGCTAGCCTCTAATAAACATCAAAACAAATACGATGAATAAAAAAGAAAAAAAGCTTGGTCGTTTTTGTGGCCGGAATCCTCTTTCCCGGTCTCTACAGGATAAGATAATGAGAAGAAATTATAATTTTAAACACTCAAAAGTTCTTTATTGTTACCCCCCCCCCCCTCCCCTTAACAACCGCCATCGTTAATAATCTTTAATTATTCTTTTCTCTTTTGTCTTAGAACGAATTTCTTTGAAAAAAAAAATTTGCATTTAATATAAAGGAACTGATTCGTGGGGAAAGAGGATTCGATTGACACACATCACAAGAAATGCCTTTTCTGGTTTAACTATGAGTTGTTTGTAAGTGCGAATTATACAGCGATATTTTGTATCCAAGTCACCAAAAAAACAAATAACAAATACTTGTTTTCTGGTTTATTCCTTAAAAGATGCCTTCAGGCACTCATCCGCAAAGCGCCTCAGCATCCCCGTCCTTGGATCTGATATCTGTTCAGGATGTAGATGGCCCAAACGACCGAAAACAACTTTAGAGCCGCAAAATAGCAAATAAAACCTCGTGACGCGTAACGCGCCTCCGAAAAGGATTTGAATGATAAAAATGTCGATGAAAAAAAAAAACGACGCTTTACTGTGTTTTATTGTTTCAATTAGAGACATAAAGGCAGAAAAGTTTATTTATTTAAATAAAGATAATCTCGCTCCAAAGCAAAAGAAGCTAAGCTTGAATCTGTGACCAGAGTCTCGGCTCCATCTTCTCATTTAGAATATTGTTATTTCCACTCTATAAGATCAATGCAGTATTAAAACAGACAAACAAACAAAAAAAAAAAGAAAATATACCTCCATTATTATTTTTGATTAAAAAAAAAAAAAACAAAAAAAAAAACTTTTTTTTAGTCATTGAATTTTTTAAATGTTCCTCAAAGCAGTTGAAAATCATATTAGAGAGTTTATTAATATTATTATTATTATATATATATATTATATATAGAATAGAATCCATGACTGATCCGATTGATTGAGATATCCTTAAATATTGCCAGAGCTTTTTTTTTCTTTCCAAGGAGAAGACGCAACGCTAAATAGTTTGGAATTGAAATGGCTGCAAATCTCTTGGAATTTGTTTTGACTCGGCCTTAATAAGAAGAAATTTGTTTTTTTCTTATTTATACCCTGAGAATTGCATCTCCTCCAAACTGAAATCTTGGCTATTTAACTTGAGAGTCTAATATTATATTTATCATCTTCACGGTCTTTAGAAGATTATTCATACATATATACATATACATGTACATAAAATCAACATATATAATACATTAAACAAAATAATATACAGGTTGATCTATTTCGAGAACTAATTGAAATTATGTGAAGGTTTAGATATTTTAATCATTTAGTAATAAGGCTTTAGGCATTTCTTATTAACACTGGCACTGGCACTCTGTTAATTTATTTATTCTATTTCTTAAATCTTTAAAAATTTCAATTAGTCCTGACCTTTGGATCATGGCAGGCGTAAATCCAAGTGGCAGAGCCAGTGTTCAGAAAAAATGCCTAGCGGGAAGTCAAAAGCGATATTACAAACCTTATTAATAAATGATTCAAATAATTCCAATTCCAATTAGTTCTCGAAATAGATAGGATCACTCTGTTTAAATTACAGGGCAAATGTAAATTATTACCCCAGCCAGCTCTCTGAATGTTTCAAATTTTGCATTCATTATCATTATAATAATAAATCGTTTTATTTCTAAAATATTTCTAATTACTGAAAGTTCAATTAGTTCTCGAAATAGATCAACCTGTATATTATATTATATATCTGCGTGCAATATGTTGATTTTATTATGTACATGTATATATGTATGAATAATCTTTTGTAGGCCTTGAAGATGGTAGGCCAAAAATTAAATTTGTATTGCTTCCAGTTTGAGATGCCACCCTCAAAATTTCAAATACAAATATAAATATAATGCCTTGCCTTCAGAGCGTTTTGTTAACGCAAAAGGGCTTAAACCGATCGCTTTCTCTCATATAAGCTTAATAAACAAATGTTATAAAAGTGCAACGTTATCACTTGTTCGATTCTCCCCAGGTTTGCCCTGTTCCATCTCATCTCATCTTTATTATTCTAATTTCAAACTATTTATTATTTCAGAATGCGCCAGAAACATTTGAATGTTCTTTTTTGTTGTTTGCCAAACATTTGTTTATGATGCATTTTGATTGTTGTAATTATTATATTTAAAATTAACAATTGCCAGTTGCAATAATAAAAAGAGTATTGTTGTCCAAAAAAAAGCTCTGGATATATTGTTGCGTATTTTTTGTTTTTTTTCCCCCTCAGCGTTATAAAGGAGATTGATCTCTTTTTCTAAAAAATGAATAAATAAATAAATATATATATATATAAAGTTTTAGATCTAGTTTTTATGGGAGAAAATCGATATTATTTATTAAGTTAAACTATTTTCAAAAGTACATTATTATTATTATTATTATTATTATACTCCTGTAACAATGCGTGACGTAGGTAGAAATAAATTTATTTGTATTAATTATACTCAAATATTTTATTTTTATTTTTATTATTTTATAGAAATAAAAAAATAATTGAAACACCTGTTTTTGTGTTTCTCAAAATATACCTATATATATATATATATATATATTTATATATCTAAATATATTAAAAAGAATATATATATATATGATTGAACTGAAGTTTTTTTGAACTATATTTTATTTTTATATTTATGTATTATCATGTATTTTTTCTTATGTTGTTCAGAAAATGAAAGGAGAATAATAAATTTTATTATTAAGAAAAGGATAAATAATTTTGGACCCTCTCACCTTTCTTTCCATCTCCTACATATTATAACATTGTCTTTTTGCAAACCCGAGGCGGCAAATTCTGGTTTGATGTCTCGAGAATTGGCAGTGAGGGAATCCTTAGATAACATTATCAGGTGGCGAACTTAATTTTGATTCGTTGCATCTTTTGGCATTAAATATAAATTAACAAATAAATCACTTTTCAAGTGATCGTTTTGATATTTCACCGTGTTTTATTTCTTGCTAGCGCTCAAAATTGCATTTTCGGCATTTATTTCTTTTGAAATCGCCTCCAGTCTCGGGAGGCCAAACTCTTGTTCAAGCTCCATCATCTCCAAAGTGTCGATGTTGATGCCAATGAGAAAGCCAAAAAAGTGACTGCTGCCAACGTCAATGGATCGTCGAAAGTGATTAACTTTTGCGTCAATAGCCCACGCTCGGCACAAACTCTAAAGCATCCATCGTACTCTCCTTCTGATTCACTGCCTGGATCACTTTAATACCCCTATGTACAAAACAATGGACAATACGTTGATTAATAAAGTTTTTCCAAAATAATATTATTTTTTTTGTAATGAAAAAAATGATCAAAAGTAAGTTTATGCACCAATTGTAGGAAACTGCTGTGAGCTCGAAGGGACAAAAAAAAAACGTCTCCGTTTTCCCCCCGAGTTGTGCCAGGAAGAAATGGAGTATGGCAGAAGGGTGTGCCATGTAAGGGAAAAATTTAGTTCTGAATCAAATTAAGCCGCAGATCCGATCTCATGTGAGTATAAATTAGCCTCTCCTGTGCTGTGGGGAGAGCTGGCTCCACGAATGGAACGGACGATCTCAGATTGGGGCTCGAAACTCTATTATTAATAGCCTCAATTGCTCACATGCCTCCAAATAAGCCATAACCTTGGGATGAGGGATTTATAGGAGGGGTCGTTCACGAATTTCTCTTTCTGTCCAGATGGCAGTGCAGTCAGTACTCAAGCTCAACTTGAGATATCTTATATATATATGCAGTGCCGGATTACCCATTAGGCAAAGTAGCAGATCGCCTATGGGCCCCGCAACATTAGGTTTTTTTAAACTCGTTTAGATCCCGTCCCTATTTATTTAAATTAATTGGTAGCCAATTCAATTGAAATGAATTTTTCTCGCGGATGCGAACCCAGGACCCCTGGTAAAAGTGGCAAGCATCGCAGGGGAGTAAATATTATTATTTTTCGAGAGGGAGGGGATAAACTCATATTTGAAGATTTACCCCCCCCCTCCCCCTCTTGATAAACATATTTTACAATTACATGTTTATTCAATGGGAAATTCTTTATTTTTATGAAAATTTTTAAATTTTAAAATGTATATACATTTCGATTTTTCCACGAGCCCCGTTCGATCCTTTCGGGGTCCCGAGACTTCGACTGCCTAAGAGCATCCATCTTGTTTAATCCGGCACTGTATAGCCTATATGAGTAAAATAAATATGCGTCAGTTACAATTTTCTCGTCTTGGTCCAATCTTTTAAGGACTTTTAAGGAGGGGAAAAAAAAGAAAATGCGAAAAATCTTTCAAGATATTCTAATAGTTTATTAATTTTAAGGTTTTACATGTGTTGTGTTTAAAAATTGCTCTTTGTTTTTACGGGTGTATAAATATTAGCTTTCCAATTTCTAACTAGTATTTATTTATTTACAAGTGATTCTTTCCTGTCAAACAAACAAAATTTGCTATTATTAATATTTCACTAAAACTTTGGCACCTCAAATGATTGAAAGCACAAAAAGCGAAGCGCTTTCAAAAACATCCGAGATTTCCAAATTCAAATGAGATGAGAGATTAAATATTTTATATAGAATGGAATGTGTTATGATTTATGGCAAAAGAATTCTTTTTTTTTTTTTATTTGTTCATTTGTGTTTAATCATACTCATGACTACTCTCACGTTTCGCTATAAGATTATCCTCTTCTTCAGAAAGGTCGTCAGCCAGTATGACTTTATTCGCTCTTGAAATTTTAGTCAGACCCTCAGTCAATCCAGTTTGGCTTACACTAGAAAAAAAAAAGAAAATTGATAGCACTTGGCAGGCACAAGAGCGAGCAACTCAAACTCACATGACTCCTTCCATCTCCTCGTCGTCTTCAGTAGAAACTTGGAAATAGGGGTTGGCAGAAGCTGGCCGGAATTTGTAGCCAGTGAGCACGAAAAAGACGTAAGTTGCCATTTCACGGAACATTTCATCCAACCATTCGTATCGAAATGGAACGGTCATCTAGACAAGGAATAAATAAATAAATATTGCATGGAGACGTGAGAGGAGAGGAGAGAAAACGAGAAGGAAAATACCTTTAATAAATAAATAATGATTCTCGTAAAATAAATATAGCAAACAATCATAATATAGAAATGTCTAAAAAGTTTCAATTTCCGTAAATTGATCGCCGCCTTGCCGTCCGTGTGCGACGCCTCTTGCAGATGCCGAATCGACCTGCGAATCAAACAGGGAGCATTTTTAAAAATCTGGTGTGACTGGCGCACAGCACACAACTTTCTCTTACCTTCGGTAATCGAAAGTTGTGTACTGTGCTTGTCACACCAGATTTTTTGTGTCGACATATATTTAGTTCCCGACAGTACGGAACATTTGAATTCAGATGTAAAATTTATAAGTATGGGAAAATATTTATATTTTGTAACCATGGCAACCATTTCTCCTATCTTCCCTATGAAATACAAGAGTAAAGTGGTCTTCAGAAGATTTCAATCGCAAAATGAGAATATACATTTTAAAGAGCATCTAAAAAATAATTGATTTTTGAATTTTAAAAAAATCGTTGGAGCAAATTTTGAGAAAATCGAAAAAAACTGAAAAAGTACATCAGTAAAGTACTAGTAATCTTTGGCCGATTTTGATTAAAAGCTTATTTTTCCGGTCCCGGGGGGTGTTTAAGTTAAATATAGAATTTCATCCTCGTAGCTCAATTCCTTCATGCTTAAAATTGAACACAGACACACCCACCCACACACCCACTCACAGACAGACCATGTTTCGAAAACCACTTTTTTGGATTCAGGGGACCTCAAAACGTGAAGATCCATCAAAATCTCGACATCGAATTTTTGACATGAATCCAATACTTTCTCTCTATATATATATTACATATATACATAGGTAAGAGAAAGTAAAACAAATCCAGAGAGAGAAATTCGATTTTGTTTGTTCTTTTTGGCACTAATATTTAGTTTAATAAGGATAGGTGAAAAGTGAAGAAAGTCTGCAGCTAGTTGTTTTTCATTATTTTATTCCCACCACGTTGACGTTTCGATCCCGGTTGGGATCATCCTCAGAACTAATGTGTACATAACAAAAGAACGAAACAAAGATTAGCTTCGGGAAAAACATTAACAGTCATTATACATTTTTTTATCTTAGAGTACAATAGTATCTTAGAATATATTTTACAAGCCTCTTAAAATAAAATACAAAGATTTTTTAAGAAAATTTCATAATTACCAGGTGGGTGTTATGTATGTGTAAATTTGTAATTTTCAATCATATATTATATATAGAACTTAAAGATGGATTGATACAAATAGATTATATTAGTTATTATATAATTGAAAGTAAATGATCAAGAGAGATGGTCACGTCGCAAGACAAATTTGAAGTGAGTTCAGAACTCAAACCTCACCGCGCATCGCCAGGCAAGCTGACTCCCCTCCTTTATACTCCTCCCACGTCATCGGAGTGTTTTTTCCAATTCAGCGCTTTATTAGATGCCTATACATAGATATAGACTGTTTATAATCTCTTTGGAAATTCACACATTTATTAGTAAATATACAGATAGCTTCAAGTGTCAGTCTTTTACAATAATTAGGCTCACAACCCAGAATCTCTGTAGCGCCAAAGTTAAACCTATGATCACTATTGAGAGCGTGTTCGGCTAGTGCTACACTCGTTTCTTTATTTTTTATGTTGTTTTTTGCTGAGAGAGGCTGGTCCCCAAATATTGACGTGTTTGCCCGACATAACAACAATCACAATTCTCTTTAAACCGATTAATATGCTATCCTTCTTATATAATAATAAAGACGCAACACCACTTCATAAACGATCTAATGTGATTTATAAGGTGCCCTGTGAGAATTGTGATTGTTGTTATGTCGGGCAAACACGTCAATATTTGGGGACCAGGCTCTCTCAGCACAAAAACAACATAAAAAATAAAGAAACGAGTGTAGCACTAGCCGAACACGCTCTCAATAGTGATCATAGGTTTAACTTTGGCGCTACAGAGATTCTGGGTTGTGGAGCCTAATTATTGTAAAAGACTGACACTTGAAGCTATCTGTATATTTACTAATAAATGTGTGAATTTCCAAAGAGATTATAAACAGTCTATATCTATGTATAGGCATCTAATAAAGCGCTAAATCGGAAAAAACACTCCGATGACGTGGGAGGAGTATAAAGGAGGGGAGTCAGCTTGCCTGGCGATGCGCGGTGAGGTTTGAGTTCTGAACTCACTTCAAATTTGTCTTGCGACGTGACCATCTCTCTTGATCATTTACTTTCAATTATATAATAACTAATATAATCTATTTGTATCAATCCATCTTTAAGTTCTATAGATTTTGATAGGGCAGGTTCAGCCAAATAAAAAGCCTTTATATGCTTCTCGACTCCGGAGACGTTTCGAGATATTTTTAATGTCTCATCTTCAGTCCGTCTACAAAATGTACATATAAATAAAAGATTAGTTTTCGATATACAGTAAAAAGTATAAAATCCATTGTAACAAAATAAAAATAAAAATAAAAAACATACGCTTACATCGAAAATTAGCATAAAGGTAGTCATTAATATACAGCATATGTACATATAAATTTTATATAATGAATACGCCTCGAAGCGTTCATGAGAGGATATATTCTCAATAGTTAAAATTCATTGCTCTCATGCATTTATATATGATTTTTTTAAAAAGTTTATTTCCAGAGCATCGAAAAGTTAATCCCGGTCAAAGTATTAATATAGGCAAAAATAGAACAAATTATTTTCTTCATTTTTTAAATCAAATATAAAATATCTAAATTTGACATTTCGGTTTTTATTTTTTGACCAAACCAAATGGCTGAAGCCCACAATTCACTATATAAAATTGATAGATAAATTAATTAGTTGTTTGTTTATTTTTATTTTAATTATTAGCGCATGCCTGCCCCTGAGAAGAGAATCGCATCATACACGTTGCCCAGGGTCTCACAATCTGTGTGGAAATTAATGGCTTTACCCCCAAATGTTTTAATATAGCATTTTTCAAGCGTTAGGCGTTTGTCTGTATTTGTTTCTTTGGCTATTATCATTGCATTGTCATAATCGAATGAATGATTGTGTTCTAAGCTGTGAAACGCCAACGCTGTTGATCTTTTTTTAATTCTAATGCTATATTTATGTTCCTCCCGACGGATTGAAAATTTACGCCCCGTCTGACCCACGTAATAGGAACCAGGGTGTGGGCAATCTAGACACTTAAACGCATATACAACACCTGTCTGATTGTCTAAAGTGATTTTGTCTTTTGTGTTGTATAGGCGCATCAATGTGTTGTTGGATTTGGGGGCCAATGTGATGTTAAAATCTTTAAATAGTTTTTTCATACTTTCTGTAACACCTGGAATGTATGATACAGAATAATATGTTTGGGGTGGATGGTCACCACCTTCCACAACATTTTGTTGTGTTTTATTTTTGTAGTTTGAAACAATTTTGTTTATTAGTGACCTGGGATAGCCATTTTCTTGTGCCATATTATAGAAAATTTTTAAGTTTTCATTCACGAACATTTTGTCAGAGAGGGTGAAAATGCGTTTAACAAAATAATTCAAAGTATTGATCTTATAAGTGATGGGCACACAGGAACTGTAATTTGTCAATCTATTACTGGTGGTGGGTTTTTTATAAATATTAAAAATTAATGAACCGTCTTCTCTTTTAATTATGGCTAGTTCTAAAAAATTTATTGTATTATTTGCTTCCTTTTCATGAGTGAATTTGATTCTGGGGTGGAAGGAATTGAATTTATTTATAATATCATCCAGCTCATCTGCCTTGACACAAGATAGACTGTCATCTACATATTGTAGATAGAAGAGCAAATTTAGGGGCTTAACATGAGAATCATAAAACATCTTGGTCACTAAGTCAGCTGCAACGGGACTCAATGATCCACCCATTGGAAGACCTTGCCGTTGTAAATAATTTTGGTTGTTAAAAGTAAAATAATTTGAAGACAAACACAGATCTAAAGCCTCTTTGAAAAATGGGAGAGAAAAAGAGGTATGATTTTGTATATGCGGCCAATATTTATCTATACTTCCCATGACTAGCTCTATTGGTATCGAAGAGAACAAATTTTTTATGTCAAAACTCACTAAGATATGACCCTCTGGAACCCTGACATCTTTTAATCTCTCTACAGTGTCTATAGAATTTTTCACTCTAAATTCGTCATCACCAATTAAATGTTTTAAAATTTGACTGAGATGCTTGGACAATTTGGTGTTTGGGTAATCAATTGTAGAGATAACAGGTCTATAAGGGTGGTTGGGATAATCACCCTTATGTATTTTGACTAACCCGTACATCCTGGCGTTGTGAGAATTTTTTGCAAATTAAGGATTTTGCAGTGAATTTGTCAAGCATATTGTCTTGTTGACATTTTTTAATGAAATTGTTGATTCTAGTTTCATATTTTTTTATAGGGTCATATGAGATGGGTTCATATGTTTCTGTATCTGACAATATATCTTTCATATTTTCTATAATATGGCACAAGAAAATGGCTATCCCAGGTCACTAATAAACAAAATTGTTTCAAACTACAAAAATAAAACACAACAAAATGTTGTGGAAGGTGGTGACCATCCACCCCAAACATATTATTCTGTATCATACATTCCAGGTGTTACAGAAAGTATGAAAAAACTATTTAAAGATTTTAACATCACATTGGCCCCCAAATCCAACAACACATTGATGCGCCTATACAACACAAAAGACAAAATCACTTTAGACAATCAGACAGGTGTTGTATATGCGTTTAAGTGTCTAGATTGCCCACACCCTGGTTCCTATTACGTGGGTCAGACGGGGCGTAAATTTTCAATCCGTCGGGAGGAACATAAATATAGCATTAGAATTAAAAAAAGATCAACAGCGTTGGCGTTTCACAGCTTAGAACACAATCATTCATTCGATTATGACAATGCAATGATAATAGCCAAAGAAACAAATACAGACAAACGCCTAACGCTTGAAAAATGCTATATTAAAACATTTGGGGGTAAAGCCATTAATTTCCACACAGATTGTGAGACCCTGGGCAACGTGTATGATGCGATTCTCTTCTCAGGGGCAGGCATGCGCTAATAATTAAAATAAAAATAAACAAACAACTAATTAATTTATCTATCAATTTTATATAGTGAATTGTGGGCTTCAGCCATTTGGTTTGGTCAAAAAATAAAAACCGAAATGTCAAATTTAGATATTTTATATTTGATTTAAAAAATGAAGAAAATAATTTGTTCTATTTTTTGCCTATATTAATACTTTGACCGGGATTAACTTTTCGATGCTCTGGAAATAAACTTTTTAAAAAAATCATATATAAATGCATGAGAGCAATGAATTTTAACTATTGAGAATATATCCTCTCATGAACGCTTCGAGGCGTATTCATTATATAAAATTTATATGTACATATGCTGTATATTAATGACTACCTTTATGCTAATTTTCGATGTAAGCGTATGTTTTTTATTTTTATTTTGTTACAATGGATTTTATACTTTTTACTGTATATCGAAAACTAATCTTTTATTTATATGTACATTTTGTAGACGGACTGAAGATGAGACATTAAAAATATCTCGAAACGTCTCCGGAGTCGAGAAGCATATAAAGGCTTTTTATTTGGCTGAACCTGCCCTATCAAAATCTATTACGTTCACAGCCACCAAATCTTATTTATTTAAGTTCTATATATAATATATGATTGAAAATTACAAATTTACACATACATAACACCCACCTGGTAATTATGAAATTTTCTTAAAAAATCTTTGTATTTTATTTTAAGAGCCTTGTAAAATATATTCTAAGATACTATTGTACTCTAAGATAAAAAAATGTATAATGACTGTTAATGTTTTTCCCGAAGCTAATCTTTGTTTCGTTCTTTTGTTATGTACACATTAGTTCTGAGGATGATCCCAACCGGGATCGAAACGTCAACGTGGTGGGAATAAAATAATGAAAAACAACTAGCTGCAGACTTTCTTCACTTTTCACCTATCCTTATTAAACTACCAGCTATAAGCCCTACGTATCTATATTTAGTTTAGTTTTAAAGTTCTGACTCCAGGGATCTCGAACAAGCATCGGTCTCTTGACCACAAAGCAAATCACTCGCTCACTCGCATTAGAGATGACGATTCTCAACCAAGTTTCCTAAATAAATTAGCAAAATGCGCGAAGCAGCTTCTTAATTCGTAATCCAGCTATATAAAATAAAATCACGCCTGATGAACGAATTCTAACTCAGTTTCGAGTTACAACAATTCATCTTAAGGACCTGAAGATTGACTTAATAAAAATAAAATAAATATCTGCTCCTTAAAACATCGATCAGCTGGTCTACGAATAAGAAGCCGTTGCATTCTAATTTATTTAGAAAAATCGTTATCGAATAATTTGTCTCAGTTGCTTGCTGAAAATTCTTTTTTTGCAGCTCCTATCGTCAGTCCTTTTTGAACTTTCTAAACTTGTATCCTTTTAATTCAAAGGTTTTCCATCGACTCACGATTTGCGGGGAACGTCATCCCAACCGGACACCCCTCAAAGGGAAAATTTAAAAAATAAATATCTAAATAATTGATGGGGAAGGCTCGCGGCCTCTTCTAATTATCTAAATAATATTTATATAGCGATGAGAAGTGGCTGTAGACTATAAATTGGATATAGGAGACGTAGCAGCCAGGGAATTACAATGAATCGTCCTGAGGAAGGTCGCCGGCCGGTGAGAGCAAGTTGTGTGCTGTGCGACCAATAAAAATCTTCAAATTTAAAATTGAAACTTTTTTTGGGGAGGAAGGGCCCGTTGAGCCTCTCGGCGGCCCCGCTAAGCAGAGATTTTTAATTAAAAAATTTGAACACAAAATGAATGTAATTCCCTCAAGAATAGCATAAATTCCTGGTTCATGTGCCACCTACCGCTGCTTTATCAGAGACTTTGGTTTGTCTACGTCCAGCTTTGTTGACGCTATCTGTAGTCAACTATTTTGAATCGCGAACACTTTGCTAAGACGAATACTCTAATGGTTCGAGTTTTGTTTGTAGCATTTTGTTCAAATAAGTGAAAGGAAAAGAAAGAACGAACCAGACAACGGGGAAGAGGATTGCACCACAGCAAAGGAGATCAACGAGGATGAAGATATCTCGCCAGGCTCGATGCTCGACGGCGCCTTCCTCTGACTCGGCGATTATTATCTCTGCTACGTTGGCCAGCACCTGAAACGACAATCAACGAAATGAAAGGGAAAATCACAATCGAGTTTTCACATACCTGTAGAGGAATAACAATCATAAAGATTTTCTTGTCCTTTTCAGAAAGGATATGCTTGATAAAAGTCCAGCCAGTTCCCATAAGAACTATTGTGATGAAGAGAACGGCGCCTTTCATTCTGCAAATTAAAATTAAAACGGGAGACAAATTAGGGACAAAAAGAAACAGGATCAGATCAATTTAATTAATATTTAATACGAACAGGTGAGTGACGTAGTAGAGAATCGCCCAGGCTGCGACGTGCTCGCCTTTCGTTTGGATGAAATGATAATTGATTCCATGGAAGAGAAGCGAGAGACTCTTGAGGTAAACGAGTACAGCCATCAAATAATGAATTTTGTATACTGGATGTCTACAACAACAACAACAACAACGTTAATGTCTTATCAAGAGAGAGAAAGAGAGGGAGATACGCACTTGCTTTTCCTTAAAATAAAGACCCAAAAGCAGCCAGAGAGGCAGCAGAGCAGAGCCATCATGAAGTAGAGAGCCGGCAGCGGCATTTCGCCAGCCGACAGGTAATTGCCTCGGTTCTTCTCGAATATTTCAATCTTTCCATCAATAGAAACAATTCAAAGTTAAATTTGTTGAAATAAATAAATAAATAAATAAATATAAATAGTTACCGTAAAATCGAGAGCAATCGGATTGTTATAATTATAATTAGGACAACTGTGGAAATATAAATTATAAAGTCCTTCCTCTTCTGGGGTCTCAACGAGGACTACAAACTGAAAAAAAAAAAAATAAATAAATCTTTTGCTCTTTTGAAATTTCAAAACTCGATAAGTTTTAGAAAACATCCAACATTTATATCAATAGATAGATAGAAACTTTATTATTTTGGGCTAGAGCTTGAACAGGGCGGAACCAGAAATAGGGATGAGCTCGCCAGCTAGAAACGAAAGCAGGAGGAGGAGTTAGAGATAGGAAATAATGTAACTTCCCGACGCCCCGTCGGTAGATGACTACGGCCTGGGCTTTGAGGTGTGTGTCTCCGTGCACGAAAGCACCTCGGGTGAATAAACGGGGATCCCAAAAATAAATAAATAAAAGAGCTTGAAAAATTCATTAGTTTTTTATGTATTAATAAAAAAACATAAAGTCGGAGATCGAGACGCCATCAAATTGTGGAAGCGAAAAAAGTAAATAAAATATTGATTTCCTTCAATAAACTTGAATAAAAATTGTAATTATTAAAATTAAATAAAATTCATCCCAGATCTTGGACGGAGGAACGATATAATTTTGTATGAAGCAAATAAATAAATATTTTCCCCTTCCTTTTTATTATTGATTGACACATCCTGGTTCAAACACACGTGTGTTTTGCATTATGTGCATAACTTCCAATAACTGAAGATGGGCAAATAAATTCAGGCCGAAACGTCGTCTTATTCTGGGAATTTTATTGAACCTCGAGCATTGGTATTTGCTGTTAAGCTATGGAATTAAATAAATTCCAATTTGGCCGATATCTCCATTATTTCTTCATTAAAATCACATCACAGCCACAACTTGAAGCAAAAAAAAATATTTAATTTTACCATTAGAGCTTTTTTCACAATCGACTGCAATAGGCAGGCATACACACGAGTTCAGGGGGGGGGGGGGGGGGAGGGGCATTTTCTACAACTGATTAGTCAAGGTACAGTATATTAGCTGTTTATATCGCCTGCTGAGAATGCTGAGAGGCAAAAGTCAGAAAATTCAATTTTTGAGTGCCAGAGTGGCGAAAAGATATTCCCTTCTTTGCTATTGCTTCTGGCCTATTCTTTGCTGCCTGCGTAGATGTTTACAAAACTTTCAAACGCCTTTTCTCCAAGCGTTCAATTTCGGACTTTCGCACTCAGCATTCTCAGCAGCCGATACACGGTATATTCTGAACATGTTCAAAGGCAGAGAGGGGAGGAAGAGGTGAGTGGGGGGAGGAAGTGGAGAGGGGGGGGGTGATAATTACATGACAACATTTTAAAAATTTTAAAAAATACTCACACTAGTATTATAATAAATTCCTTGTGGAGTTTGTAAATAGGTAATAGGCAAATTGACATTCGAACATGGACTTTTCAGATCGACGCTCTCGGGAACAGAAATCACTGAAAAAAAAAAAATAAATAAATAAAAAGGTCCAGCTGAAGCTGATTCTCCTCACTTGGAGAGTTTATTTAACAAAACATGAGAAACGCTCATAATAGAAAAAAAGATTGAAAAATCAACGAACGATGATCTCATTTTATTTATGAAAACAGGGCTGCTGGCTGGACAGCCCTGCTCTGTTCTTTGAAAAATTTGCTTTTTTTTATTTTTGAAACCAAAAGTAGATATTTCAGTTAAAAGTTTTTTTTATTTCATTTTATGAATATGAATATGAAACGTCTCGTTCAACAGAATAGTTTCTCGGGGCCTCCCATCCAGAGATAAGCGCTTCTTGCTATTGCTTATTTACGGAGAGCTTGGCGCTCGGGCCTGTTACAGAGAGATATTAATATATTGAGATGCAGTGATCTCAGCGTTTTTCGTCATTGATGTCGATGTTTTCCGGGAGCCCAAGGGATTTAAAAATCTGGTGTGACTGCTCTTACCTTCAAAATTCAAAAGTTGTGTTCTATGCTTGTCACACCAGACACAGACGATATTCAGTTTCCGAAGAATATTAAAATCAAAAAACAATACAAAAGTAAGAAAACAATTTATTTCCCAACCCAGGGGTTTGGGGGTTTTCAAAAATTAATTCCTCCTTTAAAGTCAGCGCAGCGAATAGTTAATTTTAATTTAATTATTATTTTAAAATGTATGTTCCTCCTGGAGTTGAGCCGATTTGTACTCGACATGCGCTATCACTAGAACACAGCACCGTACCAGGTTATTTGAATTTAATAGATTGCGGAGAAATGTCTCCCATCAATTCTCAGTATACTCATTTATTAAGTGAACCCTGGAGAGATTTGTTCATCATAAACGACGAAGAAGTTGGCAATCTCGATATGGAAGACATTTCAGCAATCTATTAAATTCAAATAGCCGAGTGTGGTGCTGTGGTAGGATAGGTCGAATACAAATTGACAGATCCCGGGGCGGTATCTAAATGAATTTTCTTTTTCGCCCCCTTCTTTGTTCGAATTAGCCGGCCGGGAATATGAATAATTCGGGATTGCACTATACTGCATATAATTGGTTAGTTTTTCCCCACTGGCGACTGACTCACTTTGTGCTCCGGCTTCCCTTTTCCTTCTCTGTTGGATGTAAGGCGCATCGCCTAAAGACAATTTATCTCGATGCATCTCCGGAATTGACATTCTATTCCTATAAATATGAATCGGTTTCAAATCCTTACTGCAATTGATTTTCATACTGAAATATTTAAAAAAAAGAAATTTTAGTATTTTTAGTTTAAAAAAAAAAGTAAAAAAAATAAATAAACCAATAAAATTTACTATTTATTTTTTAAATCCATAGTGAAGTAGATGACGTCACTGTTGGTTTCCTTGTTCCTGGGGTTCTCTAGAAGACACCCCTCTTGATGACTGTCCAAATAGGGATTCATTGCATCGCTCATCGTCCTATCCAAGCTGAATCCGAACTGAAATCACAAACATATTCATTTCTTTGAAGAGTACGCAAACTTCTTATCCTTAAGATAGAGAAACGACTTCAACTTCATCAAGAGAATGCAAGCTAGCAAATTCTACATAATATTTTTTCAATTTTTCTTGGGGCAAGGAGCTTTCTGGGGGGGGGGGGGCAGGCCCCCCGGCACCCTCCTAGTTACGCCCATGCCCACTACTTAAAGAAGTCCTGCTCTAGGTGGTTTTTTTTTTACAATATTTCTGCAGTATTCATAAAATAAATGAGAGGCAATTATCAAAGAGCCCAATAGAAACAGCTGTAAAATGTAAAAACAAAAAACTGACAAATCATGCATCAAAATAATTATTTCGATTTCAACTTTAATACAAAATTGTTTTTTCAATTACTCATTATTATTAAATTTCAAACAAATTTATTCATTCAAATAAAAACTCTGTAGAATTTATACATTTTAGTTAGTTTCAAATCTTATAAAGATTTTTACAATCAAAAATCAGTTTAATAAATTTGCTATTAATTAAAATTAAATTAAAATGTTTTGAATAGAATTGTCTCAACTTACCACATCTTTCTCGCTTGAAGGATTAGCATGGAAATTATTAAGTTTAACTTCTAAAATGCCACCAGTATAGAATCCAAAAGTACTAAGCGCGATATACCGTCGAACATCATTCTAAAAATATAAAAAATTCATTACTAAATTAAAGTAGAAATTAAAATATTTTACTTTTTTTGTTTACCTTCACTTCTAATTTATGTATTCTTGCAGAGGCCAGAGAGAGAAATAAAGCTAAACTAATTAATAAGATTCTTAGTAACATTGTAAAGGTATTTTTTAGAAAATGTTTTAAAAAGTAATAATTTGTATTAATTTATTTTATCATTTTTTTTTATGGAAATATTAAAGTGAGCAAGAAAAAAAGGGTTAGGATTAGCAAATAATTTTTGACAGATGGCAAACCCCCCTGACTCATTTGACGAAAACTGGTCTGAAGGCAGCGTTGTTACGTCACGTCTGAAGTGAGCTTTGTTCCTTATCAGAAACCTAAAAAAATAAAAGCAAACTAAATTTAATTATCTGATATTAATTAATTAAAGAAAATAATAAATATACTTACAAATGACATGGCTTCACCGGGTCAGGAGAGATATGACCGAGCTTGGCCTGTTGGAGACAACAGCATTGGATAGGGGTTGGGGGGAGGGAGAATAAGATCCGCCGACCCCGCACCTCGGGAATAAACCTCCCTGGCGAGGACAGAAGAAGAAGAAGATGAATTGACAGCTGTATGTTAGGTTTCCATATTTAATTTTTGAATTTCATTTTTCAATTATTTTATTAACATTTTGATTATATTATTCACTAAATAAAAAGCAAACAACATTGTCAATGCTCTAAAACTTTAAAAAATATGAAATAAAAGCTTTTAAGCTGTTTTTTAGGGGGGGGGGTTACAGTTTTATACATCGGCCTAGTTTTATCCGCGATAGTTTTATACATGTATAAAACCGTATACTCGGCGGGATTTGCCAACTCTGGCTGCTAGGTTGGCCCAGGGTTGGTCTTTTCATTTGATTCAGAATTGATTGCTAAGTTCATTTTATATCATGGCAGCTGAATGATTTCATGTCACGAATTTATGTTCCTTTTTTAGGGTTATAATCCCTGGTTATAATTGCTCTATTATCTTTTAATTTTTAAGCAAATTGAAACTGCCAAGTTGAGGGATTGAGTATTTTTAGAATGTCTTAATAAAAATACTCATCGCTTTTTTTATAATATACATATACATCTATCTATATACACAAGTATATCTATATGAAATAATCATTTTTATTTATTATCTTTTTTAATATTTCATAAAATATGAATAAACTTATGTTTTTTTAAGGATGACGGGCAGAGGAAGAGGCAGAGGCCGAGGCTATCCGGGGAATCCTTGGAGATTGCCAGGACCCGGGCATCAAATTAAACCAAAACCAAAACCAGGACAAGAAAAACAGAATCTAATGGAAAATGCTCAAAATAAATTTGAAAAAGCCCAGGCTCAAATGCAGGCCAATATCCAAAAACATATTCATAATGAATATGAATCATCATCAGAAGAGGAAGATCTTGAATCCGATAATATCATAAGTAAGCCTTTTTTTTATTATCTAATTAGTTTTTTTTCATTTTTGATAATTATTTTCGAGGGAATTTAAAGAAATCTTCTCTAGTATGTTAAGATGAAATTTGAAATGGGAAGCATACTTTGGTCTCTTAGTCTAAGCAACTCATAATATTTATTATAAATCTAAGCATCAAAATCCCGAGCCGATTTTGGGTTTGTACCCAAATGGAATTTCACGTTCACTCTTTTGGCAAAATTAGCGAGACTCAGTTGGTGGTGGCCATTTGGCGTATCTAGAAATTTATTTGGAGGAAGGAGGATCCGGGATCCCCCGGAAATTTGTGGTTTTTATATTAATGAATGTAGAAGCATTTTTAGACTACTTGAACAATCCTGAAATATTTTAGAGTTGTGCTAAAACTCTAGTCAATCCAAATAGATGAGTCCCCCAGAACACATGTATGTTACAATTGCATCAATTGGGGCATTTCATTTTATCCCTCGTACTAAGTTGTCCATATCTATTTTATTTTTTAGCTTAAATATATTAAACCTTGGCTGTTTTCGTATAGACAGGAGAAGAGAGCGAGGCGCAGCCTCCGATTTAAAACAATTCAACGAGACGTTTCGGGTGAATTTTATTTACCCATCTTCAGTCCTTCAAAATTGTGTAAGGCCCGGAATTGGGTCAATAGGCAATAACATATGTCCTGGGGAGTTGGGCCATCGTTCTTATTAAGTGCCCAACTCCCCAGGACATATGTTATTGCCCTATTGACCAACTCCGGGACTTACACAATTTTGAAGGACTGAAGATGGGTAAATAAAATTCACCCGAAACGTCTCGTTGAATTGTATTAAATCGGAGGCTTTTATTTTTGGCTGCGCCTCCTTCTCTCTGTTTAATGAATTAAGTTTTAAAATAATTCGGTTGATTTGGGTATTTAATAATTGATTAGTAGTGGGGAAGTTGAAGAGCACGGAAAAATTTCTTTTTTCCGAGATCATGAAAAAATTTAGCTTTTTTTTATTATACTCAATAAATTAAAAATATTTCAAAAAATTAAATATTTTTAAATAATTTGTTTTTATATGCTTTATTATTTAAAATTATTTAAAACTACGGTATTTATTAAATAAAAGAAGATTATTTTGCCCGACAAACAGGCTTCTTGTTCTCGTTATTCTATCAATATTTATTTTTGTTTAAAAAAAAAAATAAAACAAATTTTGCACACTATACTCAATTATTTTTATAAGAAGAGGGATTGGAAAAAAAGAATTGTATTTGAAAAATTGACTCGCGGGTACAGACGGGTCTGAAGAAAGTAAAAACTTTCGGGCGAGACGTCAAAAAAATACGGGGGGGGGGGGGGGGGGGGGGCACGGGCCAAAAAAATTGACTCCACTGTATAGCTAACTTTTAATAGTTATATCATAATATTTTATGAATAATGTAACTTGTGAGATTTATTTTGTTTAATGCTGGAATATTCACCAAAGCTTGCTTTGTATGGGAGAATAGGGGCGCCCGTCCGTCCACTTGCAAGGAATCGAAGCCCTTAGAAAGATCGTCTAACAGCAGAGCATTAGAGCTATAATCGAATTTATTTATTTATTTAGTTGCTCTGAGTCTATTTAATTATTGCCTCTTTCAAAGCTTTGTCCGGGGAGGGCGAACCCCCTCATAAAATCTTTTCTTAAGGGGGTTCAGGAGCGACGTCTAAACGTACTTTAAAAAAATCTAGACTATTATAAGGATTTTTTCAATGGGTTTTTTTAAATGAATTAAATTCATAAGAGATTATTGGGACATCGAGCTATAATTTGTTTAATGACTTATTAAAAAATTAAGGAAATTAATTTTTTTGTTATCAAGCAAATACAAAAAAACAATCTGTCCCAATAATCTTTAATTTTTTTTAAATTTAAAAATGAATTTATTGTTATTATTAATCACATATTAATTAAGAAATTTCTAAAATAATCTTAGATGATTTATTTAAAAATCAACTGTCAAATTAGTTCAGCATTCTTGCAATAGATGGCAGGCTAGTCTAACAGCCGATCCCCTTTTGGCCTATATTTTTATGCTTTTATAAAAGATACATAATATATAATAACATTTATAAAGTATTTAGTGTTAAAAGATCAATGATGCATTAAATATTATTAGCTACCATGCTGACATCTCTTGGCAAATTTTTGAATTACTTGATTTTTTGGGCATACTTTTTATGACATAACGCCCTCTTAGCGGGAAAAACATGCGTAACACCTTCGCTCCCGAGGGCCCTTAAATATTATTTGGCTACACTAGGCGAGGGAGGGGATAAAGCAGTTAAGCATATAATTCTCAGTTGAAGACAACTCGAGTTCAAATCCACCTCATGGCGAAAAATTATCCAGCTCTATTTGCGATGCCTCCTCCCATCAAAGTTTACTCCTCAGAGATACACTGACCGAACATGCCTTTTTGAACAACGATTTATTTAATTTGTGCCTAAATATTTCTATTTATTTTTTAGAATCTGTCCTTTCTTCTTATTCTCAAAGAGGTGGGAACGAAAACGACTTGGGCAGAACTGGCAAGTTCCTTGAAGACGCCTTCCAGTCAGGAGCCGCCATTTGTTTGATTTGTATACAAACTGTCAAAAGGACTGATTCGGTTCGATTTCTTTTCTTTTTTCTTTTCTTTGATTGGTTTGCATAAATTGAATCGTGTCCTTTTATAGATATGGAGTTGCCTTGGATGCTTTTGTTTCTTCCATCTAAACTGCATTCAAAGATGGGCCAAAGACAGCGTGACGCATCAGAAACAGGCACAGGAAGAGCATAATTACTTGAATCAAAAACATTCCGACTTCAAATGGCCTTGGTAAGCTTTTTGCTTTTAATAGGGCTATTGATGCAAGATAGAAATGGATAAATGCCACCATGCACAGCATCTCCCTCCTGTGGAAACTTCTTCGCAGCGGCGGTGATGGCGATTGCCAAGATTATAGAGTATTCGGATTACTCCTCTTATGGAATATATTTGCCGCTTTCGTCGTGGCTGGCGGACACGCGCTTCTAAATTTACTAGCTTTTTTGAGAATTTTGTCACTAGCCGTCACATTAGATTGGTTTTTAGGAGTTTGGAGTAACGCACACTAAGAGACGTGACAGTAGAGTGACTTTTTTGTCACTTTCTCTTACCTTATAGGCCTATATGAAATATTTAGAGAGGAAGTATTGGATTCATGTCAAAAATTCGATGTCGCGGGTTCGGACCCCAGGCAGTCCGATGATTTTATTTAAGCCATTTGAAATAGAAATAATTTCTTATCAAATATAACAAATACCTTTAGTTGTTACGATTTCAAGTTTTTGCGCCTTTTGGTCATTCTAGACAAACTTCCCCTTCTTTGTTTTCATTTTTGCAAATTATCGCCTAATATTCAATAAAAGATCGCTGAATATTTAGCGTCTTGCCCCCTTGGTTTTTTTTTTTTTTTTTTAAGTATTCGATGCGTGTATATTTGAAAGAGACTCGAGATGACTCGCAAATTGAATTTTCTCCTTTATCGAATAATTTTTTTGTTTTTCAGTCCTAAATGCAGACATGAATACGCGAACGATGAAACGCCTAAAAAGTACTTTTGTTTCTGTGGGAAAACCGAGGATCCCCAATTTCACCCTTGGAGTATCCCGCATTCGTGTGGGGAGCTGTGCGGGAAGCCCCTTCAGCCCTTTTGCGGACACGAGTGTTTACTCCTCTGCCATCCAGGTAAAAAGCTCACAAATAATCCAATAGATTTAATCCCTCACTTATTTCTTTTCTTCAAGGTCCATGTCCTTCGTGCCCTAAGACTGTGCCTACTAAATGTTTCTGTGGCAAACGACCAGCCGAACCACGGCGATGTTGCAAGAAAGAGTGGTCGTGCCAACAGCCCTGTAAAGGCCGATTGCCCTGTGGAAAGCACCTCTGCGCGGTTGCATGCCACGCTGGGGAATGTCCTCCATGTCCTAGAAAAAGCCAACAGCCTTGCCGATGTGGCCAGCAACAACAGCAACGCCCTTGCGCCGACCCACACTGGCAATGCGACAAAGTTTGTACTTTTTTGTTTGTTTTTTTTTAATAAAAATACCTCCCCCCACAAATGAATGTTGTTGTTGTGGTTGCAGGTGTGCGGCAAGCCACTCTCTTGTGGGCATCATTTTTGTGAACAAGTATGCCACAAACCGCCGTGTTCGGCTTGCCCCCTGTCGGAGGAAAGGCAATGTCCGTGTGGCAAGATGACAGTTTGCCTCCCATGCACGGAGAACACTCCCACGTGCGGGGATACCTGTGCTCGAGTCTTGGAGTGTGGCAGACATACTTGCTCTAGACCCTGTCATCGGGACAAATGTGGACAAGTAAGTATCCTCAGTCGGTAGACACAATGGACAGGCGATTTGCGAGAAAAGCGTGAAACGCGTTTTATTTTATGCAAAGTTGCCGCACTGTTCTGAGTCATGTGACTCACTATCCGACTGGCATTTTCGGGAAACAAATTCTCAATTTTTTCTGCAGACTCGCGTTGCCTCTCCTTTAGAGAAACGAGAGATCAAACAAACGCGAGTCATTTTTGCTTATTCTCGCTGATTTTCCTTTTTTTTTCCAGTGCCTTGAAGTCGTGACGAAATCTTGCCGATGTGGATTGCATCAAAAGGAAGTTCCCTGCGCCAAAGAGTACCAATGCGAAACCAAATGCAAAAAGCTGAAAGATTGCCGTATCCACCCGTGTAATCGCAAGGTGATTATTCAAACACATTCGTTGAGAGTTGAGAGCTTTGTTGTTTTTTGCTCTTTGCTCTTTGCTTTTAGTGCTGTGATGGCGATTGTCCTCCCTGCGAGAAGCCGTGCAATCGCACGTTGGCGTGCAAAAACCACAAATGCCCCAGCATTTGTCATCGGGGACCTTGCTACCCCTGTGTCCAGACGGAGACTATCAGCTGCAGATGCACCAAAACGGAAATAACTGTGCCTTGTGGAAGAAAGCGAGCTGCCCGATTTAACCCTCCTCGATGCTCTCTGCCATGCAAGTAAGTCCTTGGCTTTTTTCTTTTTTTTCTTTCTATTGCTTTGTTCTGTCCTAGGATTCCTCCCAATTGCCACCATCGAGAACGCGAGGCCCATCGGTGTCATTTCGGCGATTGTCCTCCCTGCGGACAAACGTGCAATCGTCCCCGATCGTCATGCTCGCATCTATGCCCCAGCAAGTGCCACACGGCTGTCCTCGTTCCTGTCTCGCAACCGAGCAACTTCAAACCTGCCGGCCCGTGGGAGAACATCGTTCCCGTCAAGGAACTCCGTGAATTGCCTTGTCCTGATTGTCTTGTAAATAATCTCAATAAAAGGGGAAATGTTAAATTCGATTGATTAAAAACGCAATGTTTTTCAAAAGGTGCCGATGCCAGTGACGTGCTTGGGAGGCCACGAGACCGTCGATTATCCCTGTCATCGAGCGAGGCCGTCTTCGTGCGGACGGCCCTGTGGACGGCCTCTATCTTGTGGCAATCACGCCTGCTCTTTGCCTTGCCATCCCGTTAAAGAGGTAAACGAGATGAGCTCTCTGCTAACCGCTTGAAGCAATCTTATTCAATTTTGTTTTTTTTTTATAACAAGGACGGAGAGGAATGCGAATCCTGCGAGAGAGGATGCGAACGTCCGCGTCCCGAGGGGTGTTCTCACCCATGTTCCATGCTGAGTTGCCACTCGTTGCCGTGTCCACCCTGTGGAAGGTCTCTTCGCGTTCCTTGCCATTGTGGCTTGAGTCAAGTGTTTGTCCAATGCTCCCAATGGACGGAGGCGCAGAATCGCGATCATCTCCTCACCTGTGGCATCCAGTGCTCCAAAAATGTAATTTCTTTTATTATTTGTATTCAAGACGGGAAAGAAATAATTCTCTCCGATTGCAGTTTCCATGCGGACACCGATGTCGCTCTATATGTCATCCGGGCGAATGTCCAAATCCTGAATTATGCCGGAAAAAAGTGAAAATTTATTGCCAATGCAAACGGATCAAACGGGAAATTTCCTGCGATCTCATCCAGCAGAAGGATCCGGATTCGCAGATTGTATGCGACGATGCGTGCAAGCAAAGGAAACTTGAAGAGATGCAGGTAGGGAGGAAGCAACTCTCTCTCTCGGCAACATTTTCGCCAGCCCTGTGACCTTTTATTTTATTTCTAGGCCAAAGAAGAAGAAGAATTGAAACGCAAAATGGAGGAGGAGAAAAAGAATAAAGAAGAAATCGAAAAATTCGAGAAGAAATTCCAGCCGAGGAAGAAACGAGATCGGCGAATGCCAAAAGAAGAGGAGAATTTGTCTCGATTTACGTTCAAATCTTCCCTCCTCGTCGCCCTCATTTGCGCTCTCCTTTCAATTCTTCTCTATTGGGTCTTCGGCTAGGTCCAATCAATTTGCTCAACACAAGTGGAGAAAGCGAAGCAAGCAAAGCTCTTTCTCAACGCACTTTCACTTTCCTTTACGCCCGAGAATTTTGTTTTATTTCACCTTTTTTTATTTAAGGATAAACAAAGACTTTTAGAATTTTCTTTTTTTTTCTTTTCAATTTACGAGCATCATTCAACAAAAATGATTTTTTTTTTCTTTTGACACAAAATCTGTCTAGATTTCTCATTTATTCCAAATTATAAGTTTATAATATTTTGCATTTTTTTTTTTCATTCATTCAAAGAAAAATTTTTTGTTTCCTGTTTATTTTTACGAGTTTTTCATTATTTTGATGTTTAAATAAAGAAACGTTAAAAAAAAAAAAACATTCAATTCAATTCAATTCTTCCTCGATATTTCCCATAGAATATAGAAATTTTTTCAAGGAAAGCAAACGAAAAAACCTGGTGTGACTGGCCCCCAGCACACACTTTCTCTAGCGAAGGGGAAGAAAAAAGAGGTTGACTTGGGTGCGCGTCTCGGGGTGCCAATTTTGGGAGATCCCAGCGGACGCAATTGTGAAGCTATCGACTTGAAATTTTTTTTTTAAATTAAAGCTATTCAAATTATCTACAACTTATAGAAGCCCTTTTTTTGATTTTCGAAAAAAATAAATTTTTTTGTTAAATAAATCTCAGTGTCCTCCACTTTCCTCTTACCCCTTCTGAGTTCACCGTCTTTATACCAGATTTTTTTTTCGATATATTTAGTTTCCGATCTATAGTTTTAAACTTTTTTAAATTTGTGCTTCAAATAAATATGTTATTTTTCAAATTTTAATCTCATATTTGACATTTATATTATATAGATCTAAATTTAAAATTTCATAAGAATTAAAAAAATTTTATCCTAATTCTAAAGGGATCTCTTTGAATCGAAATTAACATACAAATCCCTTAGGAAATTAACATTACCTATGAGAGAGAGAGACGATAATGTTTCAAGTGAGAGAGAGAGAGAATATATTTTTCAACAATTAAAGACACAAATAAATAAAATAAATGGGATTTAAATATTTTTAATCTAATAAAAAGAAAAATATTTAAATTTTGTTACCATGGCAACCAGTTCTATCTTTCCTATGAAGAACAAGAGTAAAGTGGTCTTCAGAAGATTTAAGGCAAAATGAGAATATACATTTTAAAGAGCATCTAAAAAATAGTTGATTTATGAATTTTAAACAAAATCCTTGGAGGGAATTTTGAGAAAATCGAAAAAACTGAAAAAGTACATCAGTAAAGTACTAGTACTTTTTGGCGATTTTGTTCAAAAGCTTATTTTGAGATTCTTCAAAAGGTACCTAAGTTAAATATAAAATTTCAATCCGGTAGCTCAACTCCTTCATGCTGAAAATCTGTCCACACACACAACACACACACACACACAAAACACACACACACAGACAGACCAATTTGCGGGACCCACTTTTTTGGACTCAGGGGACCTCAAAACATGTATATCCATCAAAATCTCGACATCGAATTTTTGACATGATCCAATACTTTCTCTCTCTATATATTTCATATATAGGGTATGAGAAAGAAAAAAGGAGCTCTATAAGTTGTAGATAATTAAATTAGTAATCATTGTGTTAAAAAATAATTAATTTTTTACCCTTAATTAATTAGCTGGAATCTTTAAAATGAAATGGAATAAATCCCTTGTATCCCTATGGGAAAAACTAACGCCATCTCTTGCCTCCTCGAGTAACTCTGTACTGAATCGTCTTCTAACGGTTTTTCGAGGCGCGCACCTTAACCGAATAAAAAATATAAAAAAGTGAATTTTACATATAATTTGCTTTCAAGTGGTTTTATTGCAAATTTCATTTGATCTTTCGTTAGGATATAAAGAAAATATCAAAAAATCGATTGCAAACTCTGCACAACTTTCTTGTGTCTTGTTTTTTTGAGCAGCAGAAAAAAAAGAATTTTATAGCCAAAAGGGCACCCTAATGCACGGTGGCCGGGAAGGAGGCATGCACGAAAAAGTTTGTCGGCTTGAATAATGGTATCTCCTCTGTCTTAAGAGTTATAATTATGTGGAATATACGGTTAGAAAGAATGAGTTTTTAGCTAAAGATTTCACCATTTATTTTTTTCCTATCATTTTATTTTACCGCGCTGAGGTAAATTCTAATTTGAAAGTTTAAACCAGATTTGGAAAAAACCCGAGTTTTTTTTTTTTTTTAGAAAAAGCACACCTTTTTCACAAATACGCAGTCTTCTCGACCACTCTGGCGTTATAAGACTTTTAACGATACTCGAATTTTTATTGTTGGGTTCGATAATTAATGTCATTTTTTCCCATAGATGCCTTGAACTGTGTATTTCATGTAGTAGCTGGTGGTTGCGTCACTTTTTGTTTCTCTTCAGAAATAAATAGATCCGAGTCATGTTCATTCATTGGAAATTAGTTATTAAAAAAGCCAGTGGGTTTTCCCCACCCGGGGAAATTCAATGCCAACCCTGGAAACAGCTGCAGGTTTTTATTATTTTGGGAATTAAACTTTATTTTGAATATAAAATTTTAAAAATTAATACGCCAGCCCCCGCACATGAGGTATAAAAAACAGTTAAGAATAAAAAAAAAAAGTGCAGGAGGTGGATTTGAACTCGCGAAGTTTGGTTACGTGAGATTGGAAAAAAAATATAGATTACTTGATGACGAATTAGCCACCTGAGCCAAACTTTATTTAATTGATTTAACGAAACATAAGCCATAAAAGAATAATGAAATAAAAGAAGTATTAAAAAAATTTTAATATTCCACATATGATATATCATTTTTCATTACTTTTTATGCAGATTAATAATTTATAATTAAAATTTCATTAGTATGCCTAGTTTTCAAATAATACAATGTGCAAATGTCAGATTGTTTATGCCTTAATGTAATTAAACCAAAAACTCTATCTAACATATGATACATGTCATTAATTCTTGAATTCCCCCTGATTCCAAATAACTAAAGCCCTTTTAATTATATGATCTAATTTGAGAGTCATTAGCGATCAAAGTTTTAAGCTTATTTTCGACCTTAATGACATCCACACTCAATTTTCTATATTATCGTAAAAGTTTATTTAGCATTGTCTGATTAAAACGAAATTTTTACCAGAGATTTATAATTAATAAATGAATTTTTTTCTAAAGTTTCATTGAGATTGGTAAGGAAATAAATAAAATATTGACTATTTTGTAAATTGAGTTTTAGAATTCGCGATCCCGGATGGGTAAAGAGAGCCGTCTATGAACCGGGTCTAGGCTTGCATCTGAGATCCCAAATTCTAAAACTCAATTTACAAAATAGTCAATATTTTATTTATTTCTTTACCAATCTCAATGAAACTTTAGAAAAAACTCATTTTTTAATTATAAATCTCTGGTAAAAATTTGGTTTTAATCAGACAATGCTAAATAAGCTTTTTCGATAATATAGAATTGGGAGGTCAGGCCTTTAGGCCCGAGTTTGGCTTAACTTTGATCGCCAACAGTGA